>JAWKAJ010000297.1:0-18174 GCA_033816785.1 Picus viridis
GATCCAATTTAAGGTGTAAGGTTAGAAGCACTTTGGGAAGAAAAATTTGAAATTATTAGAAGTCGCTGCTTTGTTCCTGTTTCAATACCAGTTATCATACAAAATGTGATTAGATTGTCTCAGTCACTGTGAAATATTCTGAATTAAACATCAGTTTCATTCTCTTAGGGCGATTATTTTCTTTGGGCATGTCTCACAATTCCTTGGATATGACTTGTCATTCATATATGCCACATGCCCCTCACAAATAATTATAATGGATTGTATCTTCTTTACAACTGTAGTACGGAAGAGCCTAGAAAAGAAGAGATTTCGTTTCTTTGCAATGAATACATGAGAGCTCTGAAGAATGTCTTATTGCTTCAGGCAGGTGACTTAAATGTCAGATGATAGAAAGTTAGAGTAAAACAGACAATTTTCTGTTCTATCTCTTCCCTTGTGGAAGGGACAATAAGATGGGGATTATTTTAGACAAATAAAATTATTCCAAATTTATTCAAAACCCTGAATAACACTGTGTTCCATTCCAAAGCAATTGTCCTCAAAATGAGAGTTTAAACAGCCTGTTGGCTGGTGCCAGAGTGTGCAATATACATAGGTCTACATTCCTCTAACAAGGCATATACAGTAGCAAAGGAATCTCTGCATGGCTGTTTCCTTCCTTTAGCTGATGATGGTCACTATGTGTGGGCATCCATCCTCAAATGTAACCCTGAGAAAACATCAGATGGGAATGCACAGCTTTTTTCAAGTTTAGCTACTGTTTGCAAACTCTTTGCATCCTTTCATGAAAGAAATTTCTATTGATCTAATGTAAGTGTTAGATCAGCTCCTTTGCTGCTGCAAAGAGGTACTATGCCCTCTTCTGTGATAGTTGTTCACAATTTGTCCATTTAAACACTCACAATGAACTGATATTCATACCATCCCCCTGAGCTGCAACATTCACCTCTCGTGTCATTAACCTGCATGTATGAGGAAGTTCTATACAGAGAGTGATTCCCCATTGGAATAGGCTGCCTGGGGAGGTGGTGGAGTCACCTTCATTGGAGGTGTTCAGGAGGAGACTTGATGGGGTGCTTGGTGACATGATCTAGTTGTTTGATGGGTTGGACGCAATGATCTTGAAGGTCTCTTCCAACCTGGTTTATTGCATTGTATTGTATAATTTCTCCCACATTGCTAAATTTGTTGTGGTATCCAGTGTCATGTCTAATCCCAGCTGGTAACTAAGCACCACACAGCCACTCGCTCCTTAGCTCAGTGGGATGGTAGAAGGGAATTAGAAGGGCAAAAAATGAAAAAAACTTGTGGCTTGAGTGTGGCAGTTTAGGCTGGGTATCTCCTGTTGCTGCCACACAAGACACCTCTGGCGTCCTGAGAGTCCACCCCAGTGGGTGGACACAGGAAATAGCATATTTCATACCCTAATATCCTGTGCCCTATAAATCCATCTGCAAAGTCATTCACTTCCTCTTTCTTCCCCTTTTTCCCTTGAGAGATGCTCCCTATCACGTAATGGTGGGGGAGTATCTCAAGGCCTCTTAGGCCAGGCTAGGCCTCATGCCAGAAGGAGGAGGGGAGAGGCAGTCTCAGATCTGGCCAGCTGAGGCTAGCCTAGCAGTGGGGGTGGAAGAAAGAGCCCTGGGGGTTTTGGGTATACCCTCAGCTGGGAAGAAGGGAAATGTTGGGAGGCTTTTTGGGTATGCTGCAGGGAACTCTCTGGTTTGGAGTTCTTTTGTCACTATGCTTGTGGTTTTCTGTAAAACACTTACTTCTTTTCCATTTAAACTTTCCATCACTTCTGCAATCCATTTGGGTGCATGGGCAAGAGAGCATCTGCCTGGCCCCAAACCAGGACAGTTGAGATAAAAGCAGTTTAATTAAAATGAAAAGAGCAGAGATTAATAAACCCAGAGTGCTGAGCACTGGTGAGGCCACACTTCAATTATTTGGTTTTGGTTTTGGGCCCCTCACTTCAAGAAAGACATTGAGGTGCTGAAGTGTGTCGAGAGAAGGGCAAAGGAAGCTGGTGAGGGGCCTGGAGAACAGATCTTATGAGGAGAGACTGCAGGAACTGGAGTTGTTTAGTCTAGAGGAAAGGAGGCTGAAGAGAGACCTTCTTGCTCCCTACAGCTACCTGAAAGGATGTTGTGGTGAGGTGGGTTTCAATCTCTTCTCCCTAATATCAAGTGATAGACATAAGAGGAAATGGCCTTAGATTGTGCCAGAGCAGGTTTAAATTAAGTATTAGGAAAAATTTCTTTACTGAAAGAGTGCTCAGGCATTGGAATAGGTTGCCCAGGGAAATAGTGGAGTCACTGTCCCTGGAGGTGCTCAAAAGTTGTGTATCACAGTATCGCCAAGGTTGGAAGAGACCTCGAAGATCATCCAGTCCAACCTGTCACCACAGACCCCATGACTAGACCATGGCACCAAGTCCAATCCCCTCTTGAGGAGGGAGGACATTGCTGCCCAGAGAGAACTCTCCTGCCCACTGCAGGCTTGAACTCACAACCTTCCCAGTAAGAGTCTTACATGCTACCAACTTAGCCACATGGTCCCCTTTGTAAGAGGAGTGTGGTCAGCAGAGCCAGGGAGGGTTCTCCTCCCCTTCTGCTCTGCCCTGCTGAGACCTCACCTGGAAGATTGCAGCCAGCTCTGGGCTGCCCAGCTCAGGAGGGACAGGGATCTGCAGAGAGCCCAAGGGAGGCTCCAGGATGCTGAAGCACTGCCTTTCCCTACTCTTCCCCTCCCTTTTCACTACTCTTCCTTTCCTTTTCCCTACTCTTCCCTTCACAGTACCTACTACACAGTACACATGGCACTCTGGGACCAGCGGGGATCTTGCTCGGGAGCTCACCGCGACCGGCACCCTCGGGAACACTAGCTGCTTCCCTTTCAACCTACGGGGATCGGCAGGGCACCCAGGGCTCTCGGCACTCGGCTAGACTTGGCACGACCGTTTCTCCACGTGCTTGCTGCTCGGGATCGCTCGGGCTCCCCGCGTCACTGCCGGCGGCTGGTTTAAAGCCAGCGGCGGCTCGCGCAGCCCCTGTTCCCGCGGGGGATCTTGCCGCCTGCTCTCGCTCGGCACGCGCCGCCGCACTTGTTCTAAATTTTTGTCCAGCGGGTCCCGCGGGCAGGGCACCATGGTGGTGACGCGCCGCAACCGCTCCTTCAGGAACATCAGTCTCGACTCAGACTGAGGGGGAATACACGCAGGTAGGCAAGTGTCTCAAGCAAAGAGGTGGGTGTCAGGCTTATGGCTGCAGAGAGTGCTGGAGCCTGGCAGTTGAGATGCAGGGTAGTGGGGACAGCTCCTGCATCAGATGCGAGCAGATTGACTATCTGCTTAACCTGGTGGCCAGATTGAAAGATGAGGTGACTAGACTTAGAGGTGTCAGGGATTGTAGAAGAGAGACCAGCAGGTAACCAGGCTCTGCAGGCTCCCCCAGCAGAGGCTGATTATCCAAAAAGCAGAGGGGAATGGACGAAGATTCCTCTCAAAAGACACAAATTAAAACCTCCCTGTATCCCTTCACCTCCCCCACTGCCCTTGGACAACAGGTATGGGGCACTGGAGGTCGAGGGAGGTGATTCTGATGCTGGAGGACACACCATCTGGGGTTTTCCAAGAGGCAAAACAGCCCAGGGTGAGTCGGCCCGGGGTGAGTCGGCCCAGGGTGAGTCGGCCCGGGGTGAGGTCAGCCTGGGGTGAGGTCGGCCCGGGGTGGGTCAGCCTGGGGTGGGGTCGGCCCGGGGTGAGTCAGCCTGGGGTGGGTCGGCGCGGGGTGAGTCAGCCTAGGGTGAGTCAGCCTAGGGTGGGTCGGCCCGGGGGTGAGTCAGCCTGGGGTGGTCGGCCGGGGTGAGTCAGCCCTAGGGTGGGTCGGCCCGGGGTGGTCAGCCTAGGGTGGGTCGGCCCGGGGTGAGTCAGCCTGGGGTGAGTCAGCCTAGGGTGGGTACGACCCTAGGGGAGGTCGGCCTAGGGAGAGCCAGCCTGGGATGGGTCGGCCTGGGGTGGGTCAGCCTGGGGTCAGGCAGCCTGGGGGTGAGTCATCCCAGGGTGGGTAAGCCTGGGGGGTGAGTCAGCTTGGGGTTAAACAGCCTTCCCCTGGCATCAAGACTTGCTCCCTTAAAAAAAAGAGGAGGGTGATTGTTATTGGTGATTCCCTACTGAGTGGAACAGAGGGCCCCATATGTCGGCCAGACCCTGCTCACAGGGAACTTTGTTGTCTTCCAGGAGCTCAAATTGCTGATGTTACCAGAAGGCTGCCTAGTCTGGTGCAGCCCTCCTGACTACTTTCCATAATAATTATGCAGTTAGGGAATGACGATGTTGCAACTAGAACTCCCAGGGCTATCAAGAATGACCTCAAGGTCTGGGATCTAGTGGAGGACTCAAGTGTACAAATAATTTTTTTGTCTATACCCTTAGTTGCAGGAGGGAATATGAGAAGGAACAGGTCAGCAGCTGTAGTCAACAAGTGGCTTAGAGGTTGGTGCAGTCAGAAGAATTTTGGGTTTTTTGATCTTGAAAAACTTTCTACTACACCAGGTCAGCTGGTAACAGATGGAGTACATCTGTCCCAGAGGAGGGGAAAGGTCACAGTACATGAGAATGGCCTGTCCCCAAAGGTAAAAAGATTCTGGGAAGGGAATTAACCAAGTCTCATTGACAGGGCTTTAAACTAACCCGAAGGGGAAGGGGGCTGAAACCAGTCCCCCAGACAGGAGTCTGAGGGTGGTAAGCTGGAGTCAGGGGCAAAACCAGCAGCTCAGCTGAAGTGCATGTACACTAATGCACGAAGTATGGGCAACAAACATGAGGAGCTGGAAGCCTTGTTGCAGCATGAAAGATATGATGTAGTTGCCATCGGAGACATGGTGGGATGACTCCGCATGACTGGAGTGCTGCAATTGACGGCTACAGGCTATTCAGGAGAGACAGGCAGGGAAGAAGGGGTGGAGGGGTGGGCCTGTACATCAGGGAGGCTCTTGATGCCATTGAGCTAGGAGATCCCAGGGATGATCGGGCTGAGTGCGTGTGGGTAAGAATTAGAGGGAAGACCAGCAGGGCAGACATGCTGGTTGGAGTCTGTTATAGACCACCCAACCAGGAGGATGATCTTGATGAAGCATTCTATAGGCAGCTTAAGGCTGTCTCAAGATCGCCTAACCTTGTTCTCGTGGGAGACTTCAACCTGCCTGATATCTGCTGGGATCACAACATAGCAGAGAGGGAGGCAGTCTAGGAGGTTCTTAGAGTGCATGGAGGACAGCTTCTTATCCCAGGTGCTGCGTGAGCCTACCAGGGGGTAAGGCTATGCTTGACCTCCTCTTCACCAACAGGGAAGGGCTGGTGGGTGATGTGGTGGTCGGAGGGGGTGTTTTAGGCACCAGTGACCATGAGATAATTGAGTTTCAGTATTCAGCCAAGCCAGAGGGGAGCAAAGAAGACCTCCACTCTGGACTTCCGGAGGTGGACTTCAGGCTACTCAAGGAACTAACTCAGAAGGTTCCTTGGGAAACAGCCCTTAAAAACAAGGGGTTCAGGAGAGCTGGACCTACTTCAGAAAGAACTCTTGAAGGCGCAGGAACAGGCTGTGCCAGTGTGCCGGAAGATGAGCCGCCGGGGCAGACGGCCAGCCTGGATGGGTAATGAACTTCTAAAGGAACTAAGGGAAAAAAGAGGGTGTATTATCTTTGGAAAAAAGGGGAGGCAACCCATGGAATGTTTAGGGATGTTGCTAGGTCTTGTAGGAAGAAAATTAGGGAGGCAAAAGCACATTTGGAGCTCAGACTGGCCTCTGCTGTGAAGGACAACAAAAAGTCCTTCTATAAATATATTAATAGCAAGAGGAAGGGCAAGGAGAAGCTCCACTCCTTGGTGGGCATGGAGGGGAATATTGTAACAAAGGATGAGGAAAAGGCAGAGGTGCTTAACACCTTCTTTACCTCAATTTTTACTAGCAGGACAGAACGTCTTCCAGACAGCTGGCCTGCAGAGCTGGCAGAAGGAGCCAGGGAGCAGCATAGTTTTCCCCTGTTCCAGGATGGGAGAGTTAGAGATCTTCTCAGCCGCTTGGACTCCCACAAGTCCATGGGACTGGATGGGATCCATCCTAGGGTGCTGAGGGAGCTGGCGGATGAGCTGTCCAGGCCGCTCTCCATCATTTTTCAGCAGTCCTGGCTCACTGGAGAGGTCCCAGAAGACTGGAAGCTGGCCAACGTGGTGCCCATCCATAAGAAGGGCCAGTTGGAAGAGCCGGGGAATTATAGGCCTGTCAGCCTGACCTCAGTGCCAGGCAAGATTATGGAACGGGTCATCTCGAGTGCGATCACACAGCACTTACAGGATGGCCAGGGGCTCAGGCCTAGCCAGCATGGATTTAGGAGGGGCAGGTCCTGCCTGACCAACCTGATCTCCTTCTATGATCAGGTGACCCGCCTGGTGGATGCGGGGAGGCCTGTGGATGTGGTCTACCTGGACCTCAGCAAGGCCTTTGACACCGTCCCCCACAGCAAACTCCTGGCCAAGCTGGCAGCCCATGGCTTGGACAGGAGCACACTGTGTTGGGTTAGGAAGTGGCTGGAGGGCCGACCCCAGAGAGTGGTGGTGAATGGTGCCACATCCAGCTGGCGGCCTGTCACTAGTGGTGTGCCCCAGGGATCAGTGCTGGGCCCCATGCTTTTCAACATCTTTATTGATGATCTGGATGAGGGCATTGAGTCCATCATCAGTAAATTTGCAGATGACACCAAGCTGGGGGCAGGAGTTGATCTGCTGGAGGGCAGAGAGGCTTTGCAGAGAGACCTCGACAGGCTGGACAGATGGGCAGAGTCCAATGGCATGAGATTTAACACATCCAAGTGCCGGGTTCTGCACATTGGCCACAACAACCCCAGGCAGTGCTACAGGCTGGGGTCAGAGTGGCTGGAGAGCGGCCAGGCTGAGAGGGACCTGGGGGTGCTGGTTGATTGTAAGCTGAACATGAGCCAGCAGTGTGCCCAGGCAGCCAAGAGGGCCAACCGCATCCTGGCCTGCATTAGGAATAGTATGGCCAGCAGGAGCAGGGAGGTCATTGTGCCCCTGTACTCTGCTTTGGTTAGGCCGCACCTTGAGTACTGTGTCCAGTTCTGGGCCCCTCAGTTTAGGAAGGATGTTGACTTGCTGGAACGTGTCCAGAGAAGGGCAACAAAGCTGGTGAGGGGTTTGGAACACAAGCCCTATGAGGAAAGGCTGAGGGGAGCTGGGGTTGCTTAGCCTGCAGAAGAGGAGACTCAAGGGTGACCTCATTGCTCTCCACAACTACCTGAAGGGTGGTTGTAGCCAGGAAGGGTTGGCCTCTTCTCCCTAGCAACCAGCACCAGAACAAGGGGACACAGTCTCAAGCTGCACCAGGGAAGTTTAGGCTCGGGAGGTGAGGAGAAAGTTCTTCAATGAGAGTGATTAAATCATTGGAATGGGCTGCCCGGGAGGTGGTTGAGTCTCCGTCCCTGAGAGGCGTTCAGGAGGGGACTGGATGTGGCACTTGGTGCCATGGTCTAGTTGTGAGGTTGTGGTTACAGGTTGGACTCGATGATCTTCAAGGTCTCTTCCAACCTCGGTAATTCTATTCTATTCTATTCTATTCTATTCTATTCTATTCTATTCTATTCTATTCTATTCTATTCTATTCTATTCTATTCTATTCTATTCTATAGATTAATGCCCATGGTGGTGTCATATCAACAGTTCAACTTGGTGATCTTAGAGATCTTTTCTAACTGAAACAACTCTATGACTCAATTCTATGACAAGTGATGAAAATGTAAATGGAGACAAGTATCTGTTAGGACATACCAGATGGGTATAAGTAGGTTGACGTGTAAGGTAGAAGGTTGGTTGGCTTCTGTGATTGCACAATGCAAGAAGTTTGAGTAGATTAATTTTGGCAGATACTAGAAGTCTAATGCAGTGATATTGACAATCTTGAGATTTTTGTATGAACAACAGTGCCCATCAGCAATATGGGAAACAGGCGTGGATGCTTGTAGGTTTTTCTAATGCCCTCTGAGATTAAAACATGTCATGACCTACATCTGCCAATATTTGTTTTTAGAAAGAATGTTTATGAGTTGAAGTTAGAAGGATTCTTCATTAAGATGAAAACTCTGTGGAACTGTATTAAAATCTACTCTCTAGTCATACATCTAGGGTTAATGTTTAATTGAGAAGAGAAAGCTATTAAGAATGTCGCTAGACGAAATGATTGAGAATCCATTGGTGCTAGCATGTTTAGATGAGAAAAATACTTAATTTACTGGGAGTTATACCTTGCTGAGCTGAATATGCTTCAGTCAGCTTCAAAAGGAGCTCTTAGAATAATAGCTATAGAACGCTTGAATACCTATGTAGGCATCCCCTCAAATAGTATTCATCTAAGTGAGTTCCACATTTTATCACTCATTTACAGGCAGTACTTTAAAGGAAATTACAATTACAGTTGTAACTTATAAAATAAGTTGTAGTTTGTAGTTTATAAGCAAGCAGTTTAAAACCAGTTTTAGTCAATGACATCATGTCTTTTCTTTGTTTTTCAAATCAAAGACAAGTAAACAACATTTAGAAGCTGAGATGAATATGCAGCATCATGCTGTAGTTTTGGGTAGCTGAAAATACAGAAACTTCCAGTTATGAAATTATGCTGTGTAAAACATTATTAGCCTAGTAATAGATTTAATTGTTTTTTAAATGGATTTGTGCATTCTTCATTAAAGTTTATATCTATGCCCTGAGTAAAGTTTATGGGGATAAGTACAGTATTTTAATGCATAAAAATTATTAACTTGGGGTGGGTGAAGAAAGTAATCTTTCAGTTGTATAATTCTCTCTTCTGAAACAGAAGTGACATATTAATGCTGTAATGGGTCCAAGTTTACTTTGATGTTACTAAGGTAATGTCACAGGAAAGTGCTTTTGGCAGTAATGGAATAAGTACTCCCTGGGTTTGTATGCAAGGAGAGTTTGATTTGTCTTTGATTGTAAATCTTAATAACTACAGAAAATCAGTACCTGGCAATTTTCCTTGGATGTTGTAGTGGTGTTCTTTGGAATAATGATATTTATTAATTTATGTTTGGCCAGGGCTGATGTAACTCCCTTCATTCAGCAATCCAAGGGAAGACAGATGGTCTGAGTCACAGTTTGCAGCCAAAGGAACATAGAATTAAACAAAAGTATTATTTATTGTCCTTATCCATAGCTTATACCATCTCTTAGTCTGTGAAAATAAGATGGCTTTTAGATAGGACTCTTAGATTAAAAGTCATTTGTTGGTTTAAAAAATTGTTTTCATTTTCATCCCAGAAATTCAGGATAAGATTCCCATATTGCAGGTTGTTCTATCAATTATGGAAAGTGTTTTCCAGTAGACACCCTGAATGCCTGGAAATATTTTTAGTATTAGTCTCTTGGTTTTGATCCAAACAAGCTGATATAAAAGCAGATAGAAGAGAAATTCAAAGAGAAAGAAATAATTTTGCCTTATTTCAAGCTATTAAATATTTGGCTTCATGCCAAGTAGTGCCTTAATTTCAGATAGGCTAATATACTTTATCTCCACACGAGAACTGAAATGGAGAAACAGAAAATGAGAGTGAGATTATCTCTCTTTGTTCTCTTTTCCCAGCATAACTGTTTTAGTAAATCTGGAGTTAAATATAACAAAAGTGTGGCTTTTCTTCTTCTCTTATAAAAGGGTTGGTTTGGTAGGTTGCTGGAGAAGTCTTGGGTGCCTTGAAGGCAATGAACTCTGTGATGTTCAGAGCTAAATGTTAGTATCCATGGTTTGTATTTGTCTGTTATTCTGCTGTGCAGAGCAGAAAGTAGAAGCTGCACAGTACATACCATACTCTAGCAGTTTTGAACAGAGTTTTGCTTTGGGGTCCTCTTAAAAATTCTTCCATTATGTTTGTGAGGGAGCAGGGGTTTGCATTGCAAAACTACAGCCTTTGAGATATAAGTTTTGGGCTTGAGATCATTCAAAATCTTCAGGCACAGCTTGTTCATAATTGTAAAGTTTCACTTTGCACCCAAATTGTGCAAAAACTGTGTGTTGTGCATGATTAAGATGCTGCAATAGGAACTATGAATCATTCGCTCCTGTTTTATGAGTCTTTGAAGATTATAGATGTAAGGCTTTTGTTGGCTATGATGTGCTTTATAATTTTCAGGTCTGTTGCAAACTGTCCATGGGATTGAAGTACCCATGAGAACACATAGTTTGAGATCAGTAACTTGAAGAAAAAGACCTACACCAGTTCTAGCTACTTTTAATCATGCAGTGTGATAACTACAGAAGGAATCTAGTCAGATCTGTGAAGAAAATCTCATTCAAGGGAGCAAATCCTCCTTGGAAGAACTTGCCTCTTTCTATTGATCAGGACTAGGTGCCATAAACTCCACTGCATAGCTGAGATGCTGTACACATTTGCAAGTTATTTTCAGTGAGCTCATTAGCAGCAAGTATCAGTTGTTGATAACCACTATATGTAGACAATTGCTACTGAGCTATTACTGTCTTACGCAGTAGAGAAGTATTTCTGCACATGCAGTGACCTGCTTTTGGCATAGAAAGACTGATTTGTTTATTGTGATTTGTGAATCTTCCCTGTAGATTTTCCTATTACCTTATTATGGAAGGTAGTTTTTTCTAAGAATTAAAGAACACGCTTAAAGGCAAATAGGAGAAACCTATTGGAAGATATCAGTGATCAAGAGATAAGTTATGCAAAAAATAATAATAATAATTGGAAGGACTGTAAATCAAAATTTATCTTCATTTGATGTTTGAACAGGAAACACAGCAAAAAGTAGGACCCTACCCACTGTTTTCTTCCTCAATTAATTATGTGGACACAAGCAATTTTTAAATTTTCAGTTACAAAGTTGTATAAGCCCATAGGTTTTGACGCTCTGCCACAGGTTACTAAGTGTCACTTCGCTGCTGAAAATATATTCATTAACAGGAGCTACAAGGGAAGAATTCATTGCAGAGATTAATTTGAGAAAGAGACTATGAAGCTGATATTATTAAATATTCTCATGATTGCCAGAAACATACTTTGTAATCTTTGTTTGATAAGTAGAAAATCCATGGAGTTGATGAGTGTAAAATTCTTTAAAAAGAATTACTGAGTTTAACAAGACAACAGAGTTGATAAAGAAATACTCAATTTAATGGAATGACAAAATGGATGAAGATCTCCCCTTATTATAATTGGCTAGAATTCAGGAGAGGCAGAGGACCTCAAAGAAAGGAAGACCAAACAGGAACTGGGACTTTCTCTGAAATATCAATATAGTTCTGTCATTCTTAGTTAGATAACCTTTGTATAGATAGGAAGAACTGGGACTTTCTGTGAAATATCAACATACTGCTGTCATTTTAGATAGATAACTTTTCATATATAAGCATGTACTGAAACATCTGTCAGTACACAGGCTTTGGGAAAGATCCCCCTGTGTCCAGCACTGCAATAAAAGCATAACACATGAAACTTATTGAGTTTCTGGTCCTTCTCTAAATCATATCAGCTTTAACCATTTGATTTTGACTTTATCTGCAAAACCAGATGTCCTATTTCAGCAGTCAAATAGAACAATTGTTTGACAATTGTGATTTTGTAAGCTTGTTGAATGTAGGATTTTATTTTGTAATTTTTTTTTCTTCAGAGCTGGCTGCAGCTGCAGTGAGAAATTGCAGAATTCTATGCCAGTTGTTACGTGGTGCTGAGGGAAGGCTGTATTCTTGCAGCTTCCCAGCTCCCATTCAGAGCACTATGGAAATTTTCACTTACAACACTGTCGCTACTATGTGGTTTATTTTCAGTTAGAAATTGCTGGTTTAGAGTCCACTGGCACCAGAGGAGAGACTTCCATTACCTTGGTGTGGGGATCCTTCGCCCATGTCACTGAGGACAATCATGCTCTAAGTCAACAGAATTTGCTCCACAGAGCTCAAAAGGAGGAGAACAAAACTCTAGGAATGAAGTGCTATTTGAGGAATCAACACAAAGCTGTGTGCGTGATAACACTGTTATGAACTCAGTACAAGAACTCCTGCAGACTAGCATAGGAAAATATAAGGATTGGCAGATGTGCTGTGTGATTTGCCTAGGAATTACAATTTAATGAAACAAAGAAAAAAATGCATTTAGCATATAGGTATTAGGTGGATGCAATTTGGGACACACTTTCAGTTGTATTTCTAGCTGTATTTTATCATGCTGCTAAAACTCTCTACAATGTGTATAATATTAGAGGGGAGGTGTTTTTAGGGTAACAAAGCTAGTTGCATATTTCAGTGCTTTTTGAGTACTCTTTTCATTGTGGAGTCAAAGGACACATGAATTGTCTATTCTGCTGTGATCAAACATGTCATGCTGTCTCTCTTCTTTTTCTTTTTTCAGTTTTTCCGCCTGTAGTTACCTCAAGGGTAGTAAAGACAGTAGTAGACAGTTGGCAAACATCAAAGAAATAATGAAGCGTTTCATTTGGAGGCTACAGAGCTGTTCAGAATATCACTTCAAGACTAAGAATAGCACAGTGCAGTGTTGAATTTTGTGCCACTTCTGCAGTGTGAAGCTTTTTTCCCCTGGCTTAGGAAGATCCCATGATTATTTTGAATCTATAGACAGCTGGAAAGCAATTATGGATGAACTCAAGATGATGTTATTTGGGGACAAGGAAGAATAAAGGACTCAGGAACTGGAAAGAATATTTTTGTCATTATTTTGGGTCATTGAAGGTTACACCTGAAAAAGATAATCTCAGATAGGTATTTCTAGGCTCACATATGGAGAAGTAGGACAAGAGATTATTTAACAGATCAACACGAAATTTGGTGGTTAGGGTAGCTGGTGCCAAATAGTCAGTTTACTTGGCAATGAATTGCTTTTTTATCTAGCTTAATCTCTTTGCTAAAAACTATTGTAACTAATGCATATTGGGGAAAAAAAAATAAATACTCCTTTTTGGATTAAGGCATGAAAACTGATTAAAAATAGCATCTCTTCATAGATTCTGGAGCCCAGAGAGCAGGTAACCTTAAGAGAATGCTACCTGCCAAATGCCAGTGCTTTTTCCAATGTCAGGAGGTTCCCCAGGACCTTGTAAGGCACTGGTGTTTCAGTAACATGGGTATTCAGCTAACATGCCAGCTCATTTCAACAACAATGTCTTTCCTGTAGGCAAAACTGCAATGTTAAAAAGAGGTACATTTGGGCAGAAATGGATTCTTAGATGTAAAAATTAGTTTGTCATTGGCCCTCTGAAAGGCGTTTTAAGAAAAGTAATTTCTCATGAAATATGGTATTGATGCTTTCTCTGGAAACGTTTGGTAATGGGGTTATAGTTAAAGTAGCTCCTAGATTTGTGCCAACATACTGTAAAAGAAAGCAGCCTCAGAAATCTGGCTTTGAAATCTGATTTTTGAAATCTGGTTTTAATATATTTTATGTTCCTGTATAGCTACTCAAACACTGTAAGAGCTCAGTGACTATTTTACATATATTTTAACAGGTACATACAGTTAGAAGGTGCATACAAACCAGGCTAAAGTGGAAAAAAGACATATTCAGCAAATTTAACAAGTACTGTTGTATATGTTCTGCAGCTATTCTCTAGGTATTTCCTTGGAACCAGTGACCATATCTGTCTCAAACGTGTCTGAAATCAAAGGTCTCTCACTGTGAGGAAGAAGCCTTAGCTTTTTGCCATGCAATTTTCCCGAAATGATGGAAGCTGATGTGTAATAAAAATCCAGAACTTTCTATAAAGTGAATAGCTTGGCAGGCTTAGGAACGTCCTGTTTCCAGCAGCTGGTGTTTCCTTAAAGAAAAAGAATTTCAGTGGGATAATTCTCCCATTAGTGCTTTTGTCCTAGCAAACAAAAAAGTAAATTACTTAATGGCTCACTGTGAGGTTTGATTAACACCTGAATGAGGTGCTAGGTCATGTTCTGCAAGCCTTAAATACAGTACCTGACCTCACAGGGATTTATTTGTTACCTGAAGATGACTAGGGCCAGTACTACAACACTACTGATGGTTTTTAAGGAGAAACTTAAATCATTAATTTATTATGTACGTGTAAATAATAACTCAGTACAGGGTCTGTCCAAGAAGGCAGCCCTTCAGGATCTCAGATGGTACAAATAAAGATGGATGATATGTGAAAGTTCTTACATCTGTAGTTTTAAAAGACAGTTTTTGAAGTGGTTTTAACAGAGTCATAATTGTAGGAAAGATTCAGAGAGGAGATTTATAGTTTGCAAGTCTTAAATGCCTGTAAAATGTGTCTTGAGCTTACAGGCATGTCTGTGATGAATACTCAAGCTGAAAAAGAGATTTTCATTTCCCTATGGCACGCACAGATAGAGCTGTGATTCTCACTGAATATTTGTTGTGCTGCTTTCATTTTATCCGGAAGGGTGTGGATGGGTAGCAAAACAATGTTCCAAAATTAAAAGCTCAGAAAACCTTAAACTGACCTCTTAAATCCACATAATAACAAGGACATTAAATGCCTGCCCTCACAAACTCAGAAATGCAATGCCAAATAATCTTGTAGAGTATAGTGAAGCCAAATATTGAACCTCCTTTTAGCTCTGTTCTGACAGATGCACCAAAGCCTTAGGCTTATGAACTGCTTGTGTTTTCTGCTCATGAACAACATTCAATTCAAGCTTGTAAAAACAAAATCCTGTAAGTCCACAAGCGGAGTTCCCCTTGCTGCAGGGCTGTTGGATGCTGAGGATGTGAGCAGTGCAGATTCTTGTGCAGCTGGGCAGGAGGTGCAGAATGCTGCCCTTTGGGGATTTTTCTTTCCTTGCTTGGGAAGTGATGGCATTGGTTAGATACAATGGAGTAGTGATCGATCTTTCACCAGAAAGACTGGTGCTTTGCTGGTGAAGGCTGACAGAGGTTGATCCATGCCCCTCTTGGGGCTTTCATTGTCTACAGCAAGACTGGGTAGAGTTCCACCATTTAAAGTGATTTGCTATACTCAACTGATAATCTTGATTGTATGAAGAGAAGTAGAAAATTAGGAACCCATGCTAGACTTCGGGACAAAGATTTGTGGGAACATAATTCCAGTTCCCTCAAGCCAAAGGTCCTTCTTAACCAGCTGCTTGGACTGGGTATCATGGTAGAGAGCTGTGAAGTTTAAGGCTGCTCAGCACAGATGAGATAAATTCCTCTTTGAGTTTAAGATACTCTGGTGGGTGGCTGTGGCTATGCCCCAAAGAATGGCTCTGCTTACCTAAATCCACTCTCATCTCTCAGATAGAAAGATGACTAAATGCTGCTGGACCAGATTTAACTGCTGAGAACTCCATCTGGGTGCCATCTCTTCACTGTTTTCCTTTGACAATAGCTGACTTGTGTTAACTCCTTGTAGGAAAGTATTAACTACAAAAGTGTGTTTATACTGACATAAATGTGTCTGTTTAGTGTTGTAATGAGGAAAATATCCCCATTTTAAAAGCTCTTAAGTTAGAAAGTTTGTATTCTAACAAAAATGCTGCCTGTATGAGGTAAAAGTAGAATGGAAATGCTTGGTTACTCTTAATTTATTCAGCTTGTATAATGATTTTATTTTTAAAATATTACTTTCCTTCCTATAATAAAAATACTAAAAAAACCCAAACAGTTATTTTTTTCAGTTTAGAATGAAGAACAATAATGTTTTCATCTTAGTTTGGGATGGAGAGAAAAGATAAAGTCCCTCTCAACCTTCTATGGAATTAAATGGGTATTGTAAGTTGAAAGAATGTAGACTTGTTCAGAAATCAAATGTCAGAAATTAGTTTAGGGTTTTGTATTACAATTAAAAATTGTAGCAACAGATTAGAAATGTAGTATGGAGGGTTTCAGCCTATAATATGTGCAGTTAAATTGAAATGCTGCTGTTATTTAGGGCACATTGGTACTCAGAGTTTATCAAGCTTGTGGAACAGAGCAGGATGAAGGTCTGTATTTCTTTCAGAGGGAAGATAGATGCCAATGTCTGGTGGGATTTTTATCCAGAGACACTTGCAATCCTTGGCCTTGTCAGGATTTTCTTTTTATCTGACTAGCAGGAACTGTGACTTACAGTGTGTACAGTTGCTAACAACATTGTGATGGCAGAACTAGGTGCTGTCAGTATTATCTCTTATAATAACAGTATTTCTTAAGCTGTGGGTGCAGTGGGTGGTGTGTGTTCTGTGAAGGATGAGAAGATCTAAAAGGGATGTAGATTTTTTATTTTCAACTGAGGTAAAAGACATCTGTTCTCAGACCTTCCACACTATCTCTGTGACTGTTTTCTCTAGCTTTCTGGCGCAGCTTTGTCCAGGCAGCAGAGCCATTTGTACCATGAAGAACTGAAATGGCTTGGCATTATCATAGTGTTTTCTGGATAAAAAAATCACAGCCTCTTTGTCTGTCAAAGGTGAGCCCAGATAAAGTGAGCCGATGAGAAGCTGAGAGCTCAGTTGTTCCCCAACACAGTCTGAAATTCCAGGAACGTTATATCAGGATTACAAGCTTCAGATGCTGCTGCCTTACTTGAGAAGGAAGCAGCAGCTATAAAAGGGGAACATTGCAGGATTTGATAAGTATATGAAAGGCTATCTTGAGTACAGATTGTGTATGGCTTTATCTTTTCATGTTCTTGTGAAAGGATAACTTGCGTGACAGGAGATTTCAGGCCTCAGGCATTACATAAAATAGTAGACAACAAATGTTAATACTTGTCTTTTCTGCTCTGGTCAGTTGTCCTTAAAGTAACTCCTGCAGACTCATCTGGCCATCCTTATGTGACATTGAAAAAAAGTCAACAGTATAAACTTCATCTGACTGTTATTTTACTATGTTTTGTTTGGTTGGATTTTTTTTTCCTGTTGAGGCAGATGGAATAGTAAGAATCTTCACTTCGCTGCCAGGAAAAAAGAGAGATAATGATATCAAGTTCAGGTACTTTGCTTTACACCATTTATTTGTCATTGCAGTGATGTTATGGATGGGAAAGGCATATGAATACTTTGCTGAAACTTCCCTTCATGAAGAATAATGAGGGCAAATATAAAACAACAAAAAACCAAGGTGTTTTGTTGTTTGTCAGGAGGATGTATTAACAGGGCTTTAATGTGCAAGATGTAGAGATATTTGTTCTATTCTTGTTTCTGAGCCTTCAGATGGACAAATATAACAGAATCATAGAAATGTTCCAGGTTGGAAAAGACCCTCACCAAGTCAACCCCCAGCAACCTTTCTCTACAAAGGTTTGCCTAAACCATATCCCCAAGCACCACATCCAAATGACCTTAAAACACACCCAGGGTTGGTGACTCAGCCAACTTCCTGGGCAGCACATTACAATGCCTGACCACTCTTTCTGTGAAAAAAATTTTCCTAATGTCAAGCTTAAATGTCCAGTCGTAGCTTGAGACTGTTCCCTCTTGTTCTGTCATTAATTACCTATGAAAAGACCACCATCAGCCTCTCCACATGTCATTTCAGGCAGTTGTATACAGCAATAAGGTCTACCCCAGCTCCTTCAGTTCCTCCTTTAGATTTATTCTCCAGGCCCTTCACCAGCTTCGTTGCCTTCCTTTGCACTCTCTTCAGCACCTCCACATCTCCTGTATTGAGGTGCCCAAAACTGAACACACTACTCAAAGTGTGGCCTCACCAGTGCTGAGTACAAGGAGACATGCTGGACACAGCATTTCTGATGCAAGCCAGGATGCCATTGGTTTTCTTGGCCACCTGGGCACACTGTGTGTTCATATTCAGCTGCTTGTCGATTAGAACCCCCAGGTCTCTTTCTGCTAAACAGTTTTCCAGCCACACTTCCCCAAGTCTTTAGTGTTACAATACAATACAATACAATACACTACAATACATCAGGTTGAAAAGACCTTCAAGATCATCACGTCCAACCCATCAAGCAATCCAACCCACCTAAACAACTAAACCATGCAACCAAGCACCCCATCAAGCCTCTTCCTGAACACCTCCAATGAAGATACTCCACCACCTCCATGGGCAGCCCCGATTCAATGGGCAATCCTCTCTCTGTATAGAACTTTTTCCCTAACATCAGCCTAAACCTGCCCTGGTGCAAGCAATACGTAACTT
>JAWKAJ010000298.1:0-18172 GCA_033816785.1 Picus viridis
GAGCAGATCCTCCTGAGGGACTACTGACTCAGAAGAACAGTGGAGGGTGATTGGGAATAGTCAGCATTGCTTTGCCATAAATCCTGCCTGACAAACCTGGTGGCCTTCTATGATCAGGTGACAGCATTAATAGATGAGGGGCGACAGCATCTGATTTGAGCAAAGCCTTCGCACTGTTTCACCACTCCTGGTCTCCAAGCTGGCGACACATGGGTTGATGGATGGACCACTAGATGGATAAAGAACTGGCTTGATGGCCGCAAAAGAGTGGCTGTCAACGGGTCCATGTCCCAGTGGAGGCCAGAGACAAGCGGAGTCCCTCAGGGATCAGTCCTGGGACCTGTCTTGTTCAACATTTCTGTGGGTGCCATGACGTGGCATCGAGTGCACCCTCAGCAAGTTTGCTGATGACACCAAGCTGTGTGGTGCAGTGACACCCTGATGGCATCCCTTCCCTCCAGGGTGTCCACTGCACCACACAGCTTGGTGTGTCATCAGCAAACTTGCTGAGGGTGCACTCGATGCCACTGTCCATGTCACCCACAAAGATGTTGAACAAGACAGGTCCCAGGACTGATCCCTGAGGGACTCCGCTTGTCACTGGCCTCCATTGGGACATGGACCCGTTGACAGCCACTCTTTGGGTGCGGCCATCAAGCCAATTCTTTATCCATCTAGTGGTCCATCCATCAAACCCATGTGTCGCCAGCTTGGAGACCAGGAGGTGGTGTGGGACAGTGTCAAAGGCTTTGCTCAAGTCCAGGTAAACGACATCAGTTGCTCGCCCCTCATCTATTAATGCTGTCACCTGATCATAGAAGGCCACCAGGTTTTGTCAGGCAGGATTTGCCCTTGGCAAAGCCATGCTGACTATTCCCAATCACCTCTTCACTATTCTTCTGAGTCATTAGTGCCTCCAGGAGGATCTGCTCCATGATCTTTCCGGGCACAGAGGTGAGCCTGACTGGCCTGTAGTTCCCCGGTTCCTCCTTCTTGCCCTTTTTGAAAATGGGAGTAATGTTTCCCCTTTTCCAGTCTGTGGGGACTTCCCCAGTCTGCCATGTCTTCTGGAATATAATAGAGAGGGGCTTGGCAACCTCATCTGCCAGTTCTCTCAGCACCCGTGGGTGTATCCCGTCGGGTCCCATGGACTTGAACACTTTCAGGTTCTTCAGGTGATCACGAACCTGAGCTTCACTTATGATGGGCAGTTCTTCCTCCCCGTCCCTGGCATCGTCTGCCATGACACCAGGAGTGTGGCTGGAGGCCCTTGCAGTGAAGACTGAGGTAAAGAAGTGATTGAATACCTCAGCCTTTTCCACATCACTTGTGATTAATTCACCACTTTCCTTTCTGAGGGGGCCCATGTTAATGTTTTAAGATCTTTACCTGGAAACACCAGCAGATACTGAGCAGTGTTGTTATTTGACAAAGAACCTCACCTGACAAGTAACATCAAATTCAGAATAAAGCTCAAATCACAGTAAGTACATGACTTTGTTTCAGGATAAATACATTATGGTCAAAGGAGCATTATGCAAGTGGACAGTGCATTCAAACTTGTCATGACCCAGTGCTCCCCTTACCAATCCTGGTCAGCAGGGCATGGGGGCAGTCATGCCAAGATTCAAATAATTTGCTTGGAGTAAGTGAAGGCAAAGCAACATCAAACAGCTAATGAACTGCTTTTTTTTTTTGATTGAACTGGAGCAGAGGGAAAAGAAATAGGAAAAGTACTCATCAAAGAGATAGGATATCACTGTATTCCTGGTTTGAAAATGGTGGCACCATCGTAGGAGCCAACTTTCTTGGTGGCAGCATGCAACAGGGCTGTGCCACATGGCCTCTCTCCAGGACGCAGGCAGTGAGGTGTGGAGCTGAATGGTGTGATTCCAAGTGGGGACAATGCAGCTTCCTCTGGTCCCCTGCCCCCTTCTACATCCCTGGAAGTAAGTAGCTTTTTCCACCTCTCTGGTCCTTCGTGGCAGGCTTGGGCCAGGACATCACTTCTAGGAATGTAGAGTACCATGTGCATACCCACTCTTCTGTAGCACTATTTGAGATAAGCCCAACACTCAAAATTTCACAAAACTAAAGAAAAAATTTTTTTTTCCACCTCTGTGAGAACTTGCTTTCAAATTTTCTCATGATCAGTACACTGGTTAAGGATATGCCAGTTCATACATAAATATATCCAAATATCCTAAGATTTTTATCTGTCAAAAATGGCAAATACATCTTGTTCGTTCTGAGTGTTTGCTTCAATAGAGTTAGAATTGGTGAATTTTTAGTCTAGAAAAGCCTGGAGAAGAGAAAAACAGGTTGAAAGCACAATAATTTGTGTCTTTTCTTGGAGTGTGTGGTAGGTTGAGAGACCAATTCTCCCACCACAAGCAGCAGAAGAAAAAGGCTTAGACAGCAGTGCTACAGGCTGGGGTCAGAGTGGCTGGAGAGTGGCCAGGCAGAGAGGGACCTGGGGGTACTGGTTGATTGTAGGCTGAACATGAGCCTGCAGTGTGCCCAGGCAGCCAAGAAGGCCAAGGGCATCCTGGCTTGCATCAGGAACAGTGTGGCCAGCAGGAGCAGGAGGTCATTCTGCCCCTGTACACTGCACTGGTTAGGCCACACCTTGAGTCCTGTGTCCAGTTCTGGGCCCCTCAGTTTAGCAAGGATGTTGACTTGCTGGAACGTGTCCAGGGAAGGGCAACAAAGCTGGTGCGGGGTTTGGAACACAAGCCCTATGAAGAGAGGCTGAGGGAGCTGGGGTTGCTTAGCCTGGAGAAGAGGAGACTGAGGGGTGACCTTCTTGCTCTCTACAACTACCTGAAGGGGAGGTTGTAGCCAGGCAGAGGTTGGTCTCTTCTCCCAGGCAGCCAGCATCAGAACAAGAGGACACAGTCTCAGGCTGCGCCAGGGCAGGTTTAGGCTGGATGTTAGGAAAAATTTCTACACGGAGAGAGTGATTGCCCATTGGAATCGACTACCCGTGGAGGTGGTGGAGTCACCTTCATTGGAGGTGTTCAGGAGAAGACTTGATGGGGTGCTTGGCTGCATGGTCTATTTGTTGGGTGGGTTGGATTGTTTGATGGGTTGGACACGATGATCTTGAAGGTCTCTTCCAACCTGGTGTATTGTATTGTATTGTATTGTATTGCATTGTATTGTATTGTATTGTATTGTATTGTATTGTATTGTATTGTAAACGGATTGCAAAAATGGCGGAAAGTTTAAATGGAAAAAAAAACCCTAAGTTTTACAGAGAACCACAAGCACTGTGACAAAAGAAAGAGATCCCAAAACATACCCAAGAACATCCCACCCCCATCTGGGGGTACACGCAAACCCCCAGGGCTCTTTCTTCCTTCCAACCCAGCCTTGGGCCTAGCCCAAGAGAGGCAGCTCACCCCATTACTCAGGCAGCAGTGAGGGAAGTAAGAGACAGAGTGGACCTCCCACTAATATTTTATAGGGGAGCAGTGCATTATGAGATGAAGTACCTGACTTCCTGTGCCCACCCACTGGGCTGTACCCCTTTGGGGACATCCCAGGTGTGGCTTCTGCGGTCACATCAGGGACCGGCACCCAGCCTGAACCACCATGGAATGTCTCACACAGAAGTAGCCCAACAATACAGAGAGGGAATATTTAGACCCAAAGTTTCAGTGTAGCCCTTAGTATTGTTACAAGTAAATTCATTTTCTGGCAAATTCACCGGTGAAACTCTCAATTTTTCTAAATTCTGTAGTGCCCATTGCTGAAGCAAAACCTCTCTTGTGTGCTCCATTATTGCAATATGTTTTTTGTCAGAGAATCTGTAAAGTCTTTGAGGATTCTACTAGTTAATTGTTCACATAGATGCAAGACGCCTTCACATATCCTAGAGCTTCTGGAATCTAGTAGGAAGTGTTCTACACTTCATGCTGCCTGGTCTGTCCTTAAAGTTCATGAGAATTGTCACTGTGGGTTGGAAAATACATTTAGCTTTTTATCCCCTTCTAAGTGCAGATGCTTTTCAAAACAAAGAAGGAAGCTTTTCAATTTTTAATTTTATTTTTTATTATAATTGTGGTTCCTCAAGATCTACTTCATTATTCTGTATGTTTTATTTTCAACTCTAATTTATAAACATGCAATAATTTCAGCTTAAGACCTTTATAGAATAGAATAGAATAGAATAGAATAGAATAGAATAGAATAGAATAGAATAGAATAGAATAGACCAGGTTGGAAGAGACCTCCAAGATCATTGCGTCCAACCTATCACCCAACCCACCTAAACAACTAAACCATGCAACCAAGCACCCTATCAAGTCTCCTCCTGAACACTTTCAATGACGGTGACTCCACCACCTCCCTGGGCAGCCCATTCCAATGGGAAATCACTCTCTCTGTGTAGAACTTCTTCCTAACATCCAGCCTAAACCTGCCCTGGCGCAGCCTGAGACTGTGTCCTCTTGTTCTGGTACTGGCTGCCTGGGAGAAGAGACCAGCCTCTGCCTGGCTACAACCTCCCTTCAGGTAGTTGTAGAGAGCAAAAAGGTCACTCCTCAGTCTCCTCTTCTCCAGGCTAAGCAACCCCAGCTCCCTCAGCCTCTCTTCATAGGGCTTGTGTTCCAAACCCCTCACCAGCTTTGTTGCCCTTCTCTGGACACCTTCCAGCAAGTCAGGTACCTGTCCAGGTATTTGATCTTCCTTGTTGTTTTGCAGGAAGAGGATATCAATTTGTGGAAGACAGACAAAAGAACCTGCCAACTGGCTACTAACAGCTGTCAAATATCCCAGGGCACAGGCAAGTAACCTACTCCTGATTGAATATTGCTTGTGGATATGTACAAAAACACAGCTGATTTTACAGTATTACAGTATTACCAAGGTTGGAAGAGACCTCAAAGATCATCGAGTCCAACCCGTAACCACAAACCTCACAACTAGACCATGGCACCAAGTGCCACATCCAGTCCCCTCTTGAACGCCTCCAGGGATGGCGACTCAACCACCTCCCCGAAGTTCAAACATGAACTTTTAATGGCTCATGTTTGAGCATTAAAGTCAGACTTTTAGCCCCTTATTTGTTAAGGTGTAAATCAGTTTTGTGTTCTTCCCATCATGTGGCACTGCTAGACAGAAATGACAAACATTTCGTCTTACCCATAACCAGAACTGCCTCTGTTTCTGCTTTCTGGAACTTTGCAGTATTGTATTAATAGCTGTCAGAAGGAGTGAGGCAAATTCCTAGTCCTTGTATGGATCTAAGAAACAAAGTGAGCCCTGATCCAGGAATAAGATGACAAATTACCAAACAGTTTTTGCAGAATTTAGTTTCCTGTTTCTGACACTGATGCAAAAGCATGCTTCTAACATCTCAGTTGTCTGAGAATGTGCAAGCATGTCTGTCTTCCTTAGACAACTATCAAGAAACACTGGAAGAAGGCAGGGATGGTAAGACCATCCAAAGATCACAATACCTATGCAACAGCTTCAGACATTTTTCTCTCTAATCTGCAATTTTTGCACTGTACCTATGCAATATTTCAGCCTCAACAACAAAGCCCAGGTTCAGAATGTAAAAGAGATTGACACAGATGATAAGGACTATGGAAATTATGTTGATGTGGTGACCAGCCTTTCAGAAGTGTTTTATTCAAGTATCAGAAAATATAAAATTTTCATCTCCTTCATAAATTCAGTTTTGTAATAGCCTGTTTAGATTTTTCTCCGCTTGTCATTTGAATCTCTTCATTGTAAGCAGAGCTGAGACTTGCCCCATTAAGATTTGACCACATAAAGATCTCCTGGCAGCTGTCACTAGCAACAGAAGTGTTACTACTTCCTGGTATTTCTTTGTCTCACTCATTTAAAATAGGAATTTTCACAGGAAGGGATTGGTTTTCATTTTGTGTTTGATGAAAGAGACTGGGGTTTATTTTATGTTTCATATAGTGCCTATGAAACCTTATCTTCCCTGAGGTGTCCAGCTCAGGTCTTTGGTGATAGTAAAGAATGATCATAGAATCATAGAATCATAGAATCAGTCAGGGTTGGAAGGGACCACAAGGATCATCTAGTTCCAACCCCTGCCATGGGCAGGGACACCCTACACTAGATCACGCTGGCCAGAGCCTCGTCCAGCCTGGGCTTCAACCACCTCCCTGGTTAACCCATTCCATGGCTTCACCACTCTCATGGTGAAGAACTTCCTTCTCACATCTAGCCTGAATCTCCCCACCTCCAGCTTCATTCCACTCCCCCTAGTCCTATCACTACCTGAGATCCTGAGAAGTCCCTCCCCAGCCTTCCTGTAGGCCCCCTTCAGATACTGGAAGGCCACAATGAGGTCACCTCTGAGCCTTCTCTTCTCCAGACTGAACAGCCCCAACTCCTTCAGTCTGTCCTCACAGGAGAGGTGCTCCAGCCCTCTGATCATCCTCGTGGCCCTTCTCTGGACACGCTCCAGCACGTCCACATCCCTCCTGTAATAGGGGCTCCAGAACTGGGCACAGGACTCCAGGTGGGGTCTCACCAGAGCTGAGCAGAGGGGGAGAAGCACCTGCCTTGAACTGCTGGTCACACTTCTCCTGATGCAGCCCAGGATCTGATTGGCTTTCCGGGCTGCAAGCGCACATTGAGAGCTCATGTCGAGCTTCTCGTCCACCAGCACCCCCAAGTCTCTCTCCTCAGGGCTGCTCTCCAGCCAGTCCCTGCCCAGCCTGGATTTGTGCCTGGGATTGCCTCCACCCAGATGCAGGACCCTGCACTTGGTCTTGTTGAAGCTCATGAGGTTGGCTTGTGCCCACCTCTCCAGCCTGTCCAGGTCCCTCTGGATGGCATCCCTTCCCTCCAGCATGTTTGCTGCACCACACAGCTTGGTGTCATCATCAAATTTGCTGAGGGTGCACTCAACGCCACTGTCTAAGGCAGCCACAAAGATGTTGAACAAGCCTGGTCCCAGGACTGATCCCTGAGGGACTCCGCTTGTCACTGGCCTCCACTGGGACATGGACCCGTTGACAGCCACTCCTTGGGTGCGGCCATCAAGCCAGTTCTTTATCCATCTAGTGGTCCATCCATCAACCCCATGTGTCACCAGCCTGGAGACCAGGAGGTGGTGCGGGACAGTGTCAAAGGCTTTGCTCAAGTCCAGGTAAATGACATCAGTTGCTTGCTCCTCCTCTATTAATGCTGTCACCTGATCATAGATGATGAAAAATATAAAAGCAAAGTTTTTTTAAGACAAAATTTTGTGCTTCTTCCCAGTGTGAAATCCATGGATTTCACTTTGAATAGCATTTTCATAAATGGAGAAAACTCTCTGTAGCAATGAAATAAAATTAAGATACAGTGGTGCTCCACAGAACACCCATCATACTTTCAAAATAGAACATTCACTTACTGTAAAGGTTACTTCAAGCCAAAATCCATTTATTTGAATGTATTTCCATTCTAACCAATATCCTTTAGAAATGGCATCTTTCTTAGTCATGTAAGGTGAATTGATATAATTTTAAGGACATGTATTTCTTTTCTAAATGTTGTTATATGGCAAGGACATATGTGAGATGGATTTTCACCTCTGGTAGACAGGAGTCAACAGCACTTTCTTTCTGTTAGCGCAACAAGAAGTCAAGTGCCAGATGCAAGACTTCTAGAAGAGGAGATTCTTCTACAATACCTGAGCCCCGTGGTGACAATCTCTAATTTGTAATCCCAAGAGACCTTTTAGCAGTTCTGTAAAATGTTACTCTCCTCCTGAAAACTTGAGACACATTCCACTGAAAACAACCGCAAAACTTCCATTAATTTAAACAGGTTTTCAATCACGGTCTTATCCTGAGATGACTGCTTTGTTTTAATGTGCAAATAGGATGCAATTACCTTTCATTTCATTAAATGTCACAGAAGATGGGCAAGTAGTATTTTCTGCTTGGGCTTTCACGTTTTTGTAACATTTGCAAAATGCTGACTTGTGCACACAGTTACTCTTGAAACACAATTACTCATATATAAATCTGCATTTGTGTTTACATGTCACTGGTAGCAAGAATGCTTCTGGTAACAAAATTGTTTATCAAATATACATTAGAAAATGGCACATTAATTAATAATTTTTAAAAAGGAGTAATAGAAGATATGCTCAGCATTTTTAGAGACAGCCTGGGCCTTGTCCAACAAACTGATGTAAAAAGAAACGTCACTAATGTCTCTAAGGATCCATATTAAACTCATTATGGGAAATTCTCAGATTTTTGCTCTCTTTACACTTTTTAAGTGGTCTTCTTCATTCTGCTACTACATTGTATGGTACTTTGTACTGAGCTCAGATACTGAAGTCAAGAAAAGGACTCCTATGGGTGTGAGGAGAACCAGAAAAGTCTTCCCTTCAAAAAGTGACAGTACTACCAGTTTTCATGTTTAGATTTCAGGAGGATTATTAATTTGAAGATATAGAATGCTCAGGGATGATAAGGACAAGGAAACTACTCGTATATAGAGAACCCTAAAGACTGAGACTCATCTTGAGGGAAAACACGTGGGAAGATACACTACTGGTCTTACAATCAAGGATGATGGTATGGCAAAGGTAAGCAGGGAAATACTTCATTCTTTTTTAACTACAAGAAGTTGCAAATGAGGCTATCAGACAACAAGTACAAAGTAAATAGTAGCAGGAGAGGCTAAATCAGCATTGATGTTTCTTAAGTCTCATCCCTAACTGCAACAGGAACCAAAGGTCTGAATATGGTTAACTAAATAAAGTAAGTTAAAGACACCTCATATGCACCAAGGCATCTGAGACATCTGTATAGGACCATGTACACAAGACCTATAGAAAAGCAGTACATCTCTGGAGTGACACTGGACTGTGAAGGAAGATCCCAGAATATTTTCAGTGGTATTAGAGATGGGCTCAAAGCATTTCATTTTGAAAAATGTCACCTTGTGCCATACT
The DNA here is from genome assembly GCA_033816785.1 of Picus viridis. NCBI lineage: Eukaryota > Metazoa > Chordata > Aves > Piciformes > Picidae > Picus > Picus viridis. Next base: position 8,948 of record JAWKAJ010000298.1, read on the forward strand.
TTCTCAGGATTCTGGTTGGGAAAAAATGCCTGCTTTTCACATTTTCTTGTTTCTGGATGACAAACCACTGCCATTCAGGTGTGTTGGCATATCCATGAGGCCACTCTCTATTACAGGTTATGAATATAAGAAACAACAAGTGGGTGCAGAGAATTCAGAAGCATGCAAAATCAGCACAACAGAAAGGCTATTTGTACCTCTGTTTACAACCTTGGTGAGACTGATACCAGAACACATTCAAAAAGATACTGAAAAATTGTGAAGGATGCAGAGAAAAGCCAGAAAAATATATTAGAGAGTTAGAAATGCCTTGCAGTGAGAGGTTTAAGCAGCTTACCCTGCCTAGCATATAAAAGTGTATTTTAATATAACCTGAAAGTCACGACTGTATGATTCAGAATAGTTAAGTCAAACAGCAACAGCTTTGTTTGGAAGCCTAACCCTCCGTCTTGATGTGACAATGTGACTTAACACAATTACAATGATTTATTTCTAGGCTGGGACAAAGTTCCATGTCCCTTTCCTAAATTTGAAGAAATGTTTATAAATATGTTTATATATATGATGCTTAAGGAATAATAACTACATAATTATAAGTTTGGAATAAATGCTACTTTTTATTGAATGTTCTATTGAATAAGCATTTGGGGTAATGACAGAAATTCACAGGAAATTTTTATTTCCTCTAAAACTGATGAAAAGAAGAAATCTCATTTTTGTTAAGGGTTATTAAATGATTTTATGTAGGATCTCATAGACAGAAAAGTATAGAATCTGGTTTCCAAGGCCACAGGAACTGGCTGAAGTTTGTTTTCTCTCCTGTATGTCTTCTCATGAAATTCACAAGGAAAACAATTGTAAAATATCTTGTTAAGCTCTATCAATGGTATTAAAAAATATTCACGACACTTGGATGTTTTCCTATAATGGTAAGAAAAAAAACAGATAATTGCTCTATTACCTGATACTGTGATACCTTATACTCTAAGCCTTGTTTATCCACAGCATCCCTGCAGTAGTATGCTGTCTCTGTCTTCTCATTGTCATGTGCTCATTATTCATTAATCATCTGCATCCCCACAGCAGACCAAAAGTAAAAGTGATGCCCTGGTGTGAAGAGATCCCACAAAATGTGACCCTAGCTCTCCTCTTGCTCTTGTATAATGGCAAGTCACCACCATGTCACCCTCAGTAAGTTTGCACCCTCAGTAAATTTGCAGATGAGTTACTGTGTTGATATGCTGCAGGATAGGGAAGGTTTATAGCATAGTCTAGCCAGGTGAGACTGATGGGCCAAGTTAACTATATGAAGCTCAACAAGGCCAAGTGCCAGGTCCTCTATCTGAGTCACAACAACCCCATGGTAAGCTGCAGGCTTGGGGATGTATGGCTGTAAAACTGTAACTTGGAGAGAGCTGTGGAGTATTGGTTGACAGACAGCTGAACATGAGTCAGCAGTGTGTCCAGGTAGACAAGAAAGCCAGTGGCATTTTGGCTTGTATTAGAAAAACTGTGGCCAGCAGGAACAGGGAGGTGTTCCCCTTGTACTCAGCACTGGTGAGGCCACACTTCAAGTATTGTGTTCAGTTCTGAGCCCCTCACTATAAGAAGGATATTGAGGTGCTGGAACATGTCCAGAGAAGGGCAGTGAAGCTCAGGAAGGGCATGGAACACAAGGCCCATGAAGAGTGTCTGAGGAAGCTGGAGTTGTTCAGTATAGAGAAGAGGAGGCTGAGGGGAGACCTCATCACTCTCTACCTGAAGGGAAGCTGGAGTGAGAAGGGGTCCAGCCTCTTCTATTTGATGACAAGCTATAGGACTAGAGTTCCAGCGGGGATCTTGCTCGGGAGCACACCGCGACCGGCACCCTCGGGAACACTAGCTGCTTCCCTTTCAACCTACGGGGATCGGCAGGGCACCCCGGGCTCTCGGCACTCGGCTAGATTCGGCACGACCGTTTCTCCATGTGCTTGCTGCTCGGGATCGCTCGGGCTCCCCGCGTCACTGCCGGCGGCTGGTTTAAAAGCCATCGGCGGCTCGCGCAGCCCCTGTTCCAGCGGGGGTCTTGCCGCCTGCTCTCGCTCGGCACGCGCCGCCGCACTTGTTCTAAATTTTGTCCAGCAGGTCCCGCGGGCAGGGCACCATGGTGGTGACGCGCCGCAACCGCTCCTTCAGAACATCAGTCTCGACTCAGACTGAGGGGGAATACAAGCAGGTAGGCAAGTGTCACAAGCAAGAGGTGGGTGTCCAGGCTTATGGCTGCAGAGAGTGCTGGAGCCTGGCAGTTGAGATGCAGGGTAGTGGGGACAATTCCTGCATCAGATGCGAGCAGATTGACTATCTGCTTAACCTGGTGGCCAGATTGAAAGATGAGGTGACTAGACTTAGAGATGTCAGGGATTGTAGAAGAGAGACCAACTTGAGTAACCAGGCTCTGCAGGCTCCCCAGCAGAGGCTGATTATCCAAAAAGCAGAGGGGAATGGACGAAGGTTCCTCTCAAAAGACACAAATTAAAACCTCCCTGTCTCCCTTCACCTCCCCCACTGCCCTTGGACAACAGGTATGGGGCACTGGAGGTCGAGGGGGAGGTGATTCTGATGCTGGAGGACACACCATCTGGGGTTTTCCATGAGGCAAAACAGCCCAGGATGGGTCGGCCCGGGGTGAGTCAGCCCAGGGTGAGTCAGCCTGGCATGGGTTGGCCCAGGGTGAGTCAGCCTGGCATGGGTCGGCCCAGGGTGAGTCAGCCCGGGGTGAGTCAGCCCGGGGTGAGTCAGCCTGGCGTGGGTCGGCCCGGGGTGAGTCAGCCTAGGGTGGGTCGGCCCAGGGTGAGTCAGCCTGGGGTGGGTCGGCCCGGGGTGAGTCAGCCTGGGGTGGGTCGGCCCGGGGTGAGTCAGCCTAGGGTGGGTCGGCCCGGGGTGAGTCAGCCTGGGGTGAGTCAGCCTAGGGTGGGTCAGCCTAGGGAGAGTCAGCCTGGGGTGGGTCAGCCTGGGGTCAGGCAGCCTGGGGTGAGTCATCCCAGGGTGGGTAAGCCTGGGGTGAGTCAGCTTGGGGTGAGTCAGCCTGGGGTTAAACAGCCTTCCCCTGGCATCAAGACTTGCTCCCTTAAAAAAAAGAGGAGGGTGATTGTTATTGGTGATTCCCTACTGAGGGGAACAGAGGGCCCCATATGTCGGCCAGACCCTGCTCACAGGGAACTTTGTTGTCTCCCAGGAGCTCAAGTTGGTGATGTTACCAGAAGGCTGCCTAGTCTGGTGCAGCCCTCTGACTATCATCCATTAATAATTATGCAGTTAGGGAATGACGATGTTGCAACTAGAACTCCCAGGGCTATCAAGAATGACCTCAAGGTCCTGGGGGATCTAGTGGAGGACTCAGGTGCACAAATAATTTTTTTGTCTATACCCTTAGTTGCAGGAGGGAATACGAGAAGGAACAGGTCAGCAGCTGTAGTCAACAAGTGGCTTAGAGGTTGGTGCAGTCAGAAGAATTTTGGGTTTTTTGATCTTGAAAAACCTTCTACTGCACCAGGCCAGCTGGTAACAGATGGAGTACATCTGTCCCAGAGGAGGGGAAAGGTCACAGTACATGAGAATGGCCTGTCCCCCAAAGGTAAAAAGATTCTGGGAAGGGAATTAGCAAGTCTCATTGAGAGGGCTTTAAACTAGCTTCGAAGGGGGAAGGGGCTGAAACCAGTCCCCCCAGACAGAAGTCTGAGGGTGGTAAGCTGGAGTCAGGGGCAAAACCAGTAGCCCAGCTGAATTGCATGTACAATAATGCACGAAGTATGGGCAACAAACATGAGGAGCTGGAAGCCTTGTTGCAATAAGAAAGATATGATGTAGTTGCCATCACGGAGACGTGGTGGGATGACTCGCATGACTGGAGCGCTGCAATTGACAGCTACAGGCTATTCAGGAGAGACAGGCAGGGAAGAAGGGGTGGAGGGGTGGCCATGTACATCAGGGAGTCTCTTGATGCCATTGAGCTAGAGATCAGGGATGATCGGGTTGAGTGCATGTGGGTAAGAATTAGAGGGAAGACCAGCAGGGCAGACATGCTGGTTGGAGTCTGTTATAGACCACCCAACCAGGAGGATGATCTTGATGAAGCATTCTATAGGCAGCTTAAAGCTGTCTCAAGATCGCCTAACCTTGTTCTCGTGGGTGACTTCAACCTGCCTGATATCTGCTGGGATCACAACACAGCAGAGAGGAGGCAATCTAAGAGGTTCTTAGAGTGCATGGAGGACAGCTTCTTATCCCAGGTGCTGCGCGAGCCTACCAGGGGTAAGGCTATGCTTGACCTCCTCTTCACCAACAGGGAAGGGCTGGTGGGTGATGTGGTGGTCGGAGGCTGTTTAGGCACCAGTGACCACGAGATAATTGAGTTTTCAGTATTCAGCCAAGCCAAGAGGGGCAGCAAGAAGACCTCCAGTCTGGACTTCCTGAGGGCGGACTTCAGGCTACTCAAGGAACTAACTCAGAAGGTTCCTTGGGAAACAGCCCTTAAAAACAAAGGGATTCAGGAGAGCTGGACCTCCTTCAAGAAAGAACTCTTGAAGGCGCAGGAACAGGCTGTGCCAGTGTGCAGGAAGATGAGCCGCCGGGGCAGACGGCCAGCCTGGATGGGTAATGAACTTCTAAAGGAACTAAGGGAAAAAAAGAGGGTGTATTATCTTTGGAAAAAAGGGGAGGCAACCCATGGAATGTTTAGGGATGTTGCTAGGTCTTGTAGGAAGAAAATTAGAGAGGCAAAAGCACACTTGGAGCTCAGACTGGCCTCTGCTGTGAAGGACAATAAAAAGTCCTTCTATAAATATATTAATAGCAAGAGGAAGGGCAAGGAGAAGCTCCACTCCTTGGTGGGCATGGAGGGGAATATTGTAACAAAGGATGAGGAAAAGGCAGAGGTGCTTAACACCTTCTTTACCTCAATTTTTACTAGCAGGACAGAACGGCTTCCAGACAGCTGGCCTGCAGAGCTGGCAGAAGGAGCCAGGGAGCAGCATAGTTTTCCCCTGTTCCAGGATGGGACAGTTAGAGATCTACTGAGCAGCGTGGACCCCCACAAGGCCATGGGACCGGATGGGATCCATCCTAGGGTGCTGAGGGAGCTGGCGGATGAGCTGTCCAGGCCGCTCTCCATCATTTTTCAGCAGTCCTGGCTCACTGGAGAGGTCCCAGAAGACAGCAAGCTGGCCAACGTGGTGCCCATCCATAAGAAGGGCCAGTTGGAAGAGCCGGGGAATTCTAGGCCTGTCAGCCTGACCTCAGTGCCAGGCAAGATTATGGAGCAGGTCATCTTGTGTGCGATCACACAGCACTTCCAGGATGGCCAGGGGTTCAGGCCTAGCCAGCATGGATTTAGGAGGGGCAGGTCCTGCCTCACCAACCTGATCTCCTTCTATGATCAGGTGACCCACCTGGTGGATGTGGGGAGGCCTGTGCATGTGGTCTACCTGGACCTCAGCAAGGCCTTTGACACAGTCCCCACAGCAAACTCCTGGCCAAGCTGGCAGCCCACGGCTTGGACAGGAGCACACTGCTTTGGGTTAGGAACTGGCTGGAGGGCCGAGCCCAGAGAGTGGTGGTGAATGGTGCCACATCCAGCTGGCGGCCTGTCACTAGTGGTGTGCCCCAAGGATCAGTGCTGGGCCCCATGCTTTTCAACATCTTTATTGATGATCTGGATCAGGGCATTGAGTCCATCATGAGTAAATTTGCAGATGACACCAAGCTGGGGGCAGGAGTTGATCTGCTGGAGGGCAGAGAGGCTTTGCAGAGAGACCTCGACAGGCTGGACAGATGGGCAGAGTCCAATGGCATGAGATTGAACACATCCAAGTGCCGGGTTCTGCACATTGGCCACAACAACCCCAGGCAACGCTACAGGCTGGGGTCAGAGTGGCTGGAGAGCGGCCAGGCAGAGAGGGACCTGGGGGTGCTGGTTGATGGGAAGCTGAACATGAGCCAGCAGTGTGCCCAGGCAGCCAAGAGGGCCAATGGCATCCTGGCCTGCATTAGGAATAGTATAGCCAGCAGGAGCAGGAAGGTCATTGTGCCCCTGTACTCTGCTTTGGTTAGGCCGCACCTTGAGTACTGTGTCCAGTTCTGGGCCCCTCAGTTTAAGAAGGACATTGAGACACTTGAACATGTCCAGAGAAGGGCAACAAGGCTGGTGAGAGGCCTTGAGCACAAGCCCTCTGAGGAGAGGCTGAGGGAGCTGGGGCTGTTTAGCCTGGAGAAGAGGAAGCTCAGGGGCAACCTCACTGCTCTCTACAACTACCTGAAGGGTGGTTGTAGCCAGGAGGGGGTTGGCCTCTTCTCCCTGGCAACCAGCACCAGAACAAGGGGACACAGTCTCAAGCTGCACCAGGGGAAGTTTAGGCTGGAGGTGAGGAGAAAGTTCTTCACCGAGAGAGTGATTCGTCATTGGAATGGGCTGCCTGGGGAGGTGGTTGAGTCTCCGTCCCTGGAGGCGTTCAGGAGGGGACTGGATGTGGCACTTGGTGCCATGGTCTGGTTGTGAGGTTGTGGTTACAGGTTGGACTCGATGATCTTCAAGGTCTCTTCCAACCTTGGTAATTCTATTCTATTCTATTCTATAAATGTTTTCAAGTTGTGCCAGGGAAGGTTTGGACTGTATGTTAGAATCATAGAATCATAGAATCATAGAATCAGTCAGGGTTGGAGGGGACCACAAGGATCATCTAGTTCCAACCACCCTGCAAGGGGCAGGGACACCCTACACTAGATCACGCTGGCCAGAGCCTCATCCAGCCTGGTCTTAAACACCTCCAGGGACTGGGCCTCAACCACCTCCCTGGTTAACCCATTCCAGGGCTTCACCACTCTCATGGGGAAGAACTTCCTTCTCACATCCAGCCTGAATCTCCCCATTTCCAGCTTCATTCCATTCCCCCTAGTCCTATCACTACCTGAGATCCTGAGAAGTCCCTCCCCAGCCTTCCTGTAGGCCCCCTTCAGATAACTGGAAGGCCACAATGAGGTCACCTCAGAGCCTTCTCTTCTCCAGACTGAACAGCCCCAACTCCTTCAGTCTGTCCTCATAGGAGAGGTGCTCCAGCCCTCTGATCATCCTCGTGGCCCTTCTCTGGACACGCTCCAGCACGTCCACATCCCTCCTGTAATAGGGGCTCCAGAACTGGACGCAGTACTCCAGGTGGGGTCTCACCAGAGCTGAGTAGAGGGGGAGAAGCACCTGCCTTGAACTGCTGGTCACACTTCTCCTGATGCAGCCCAGGATCTGATTGGCTTTCCGGGCTGCAAGCGCACATTGAGAGCTCATGTCGAGCTTCTCATCCACCAGCACCCCCAAGTCTCTCTCCTCAGGGCTGCTCTCCAGCCAGTCCCTGCCCAGCCTGGATTTGTGCCTGGGATTGCCTCCACCCAGATGCAGGAGCCTGCACTTGGTCTTGTTGAAGCTCATGAGGTTGGCTTGTGCCCACCTCTCCAGCCTGTCCAGGTCCCTCTGGATGGCATCCCTTCCCTCCAGCGTGTTTGCTGCACCACACAGCTTGGTGTCATCCGCAAATTTGCTGAGGGTGCACTCAATGCCACTGTCTGAGGCAGCCACAAAGATGTTGAACAAGCCTGGTCCCAGGACTGATCCCTGAGGGACTCCGCTTGTCACTGGCCTCCATTGGGACATGGACCCGTTGACAGCCACTCTTTGGGTGTGGCCATCAAGCCAGTTCTTTATCCATCTAGTGGTCCATCCATCAACCCCATGTGTCACCAGCTTGGAGACCAGGAGGTGGTGTGGGACAGTGTCAAAGGCTTTGCTCAAGTCCAGGTAAACGACATCAGTTGCTCGCCCCTCATCTATTAATGCTGTCACTTGATCATAGAAGACCAGCAGGTTTGTCAGGCAGGATTTGCCCTTGGCAAAGCCATACTGACTATTCCCAATCACCTCTTCACTGTTCTTCTGAGTCATTAGTGCCTCCAGGAGGATCTGCTCCATGATCTTTCCGGGCACAGAGGTGAGACTGACTGGCCTGTAGTTCCCCGGTTCCTCCTTCTTGCCCTTTTTGAAAATGGGAATAATGTTTCCCCTTTTCCAGTCTGTGGGGACTTCCCCAGTCTGACATGACTTCTGGAATAGAATAGAGAGGGGCTTGGCAACCTCATCTGCCAGTTCTCTCAGCACCCGTGGGTGTATCCCGTCGGGTCCCATGGACTTGAACACTTTCAGGTTCTTCAGGTGATCACGAACCTGAGCTTCACTTTTGATGGGCAGTTCTTCCTCCCCATCCCTGGCATCGTCTTCCATGACACCAGGAGTGTGGCTGGAGGCCCTTGCAGTGAAGACTGAGGTAAAGAAGTGATTGAGTACCTCAGCCTTTTCCACATCACTTGTGATTAATTCACCACTTTCCTTTCTGAGGGGGCCCACACCTTCCCTAGTCTTCTTCTTGCCATTAACATACCTATAGATATTCTTAGTGCTCCCTTTAACCTCCCTGGCTAGATTCAATTCAAACTCTGCTTTGGCTTTCCTAACCAGGCCTCTTGCTGCTCAGGCAGCTTCCTTATATACCCCCTGTTCTATCTGTCCTTCCCTCCACTTCCTGTAGAGTTTCTTTTTAAGTAATATTGTGTCCAGTAGCTCCTTGTTCATCCAGGCAGGCCTCCTAGCATTCCTTCCTGCTTTTCTCCTTGTAGGTAGACATAGCTCCTGGACACAGAAGAGGTGGTCCTTGGATACTGACCAGCTGTCCTGGGTCCCTCTTCCCTTCAGGGCTTCATCCCACGACACTTTGGCTAGCAGATCCCTGCAGCAATCGAAATCTGCACGCCTAAAGTCTAGGGTCCTAAGCTTAGAATATGTCCTCCTGATTGCCCTGAGGAGATTAAATTCAACTGCTTCATGGTCACTGCAGCCAAGGCCGTTTCTGAGCCTCACATTTGTTACCAGCCCTTCCCTGTTGGTGAGAACAAGGTCCAGTGTAGCACCTTTTCTTGTTGGTTCCTCTACCATTTGGAGGAGGAAGTTGTCTTCTATGCAGCCCAGGAACATCCTGGATTGCTGATGCCTTGCTGTGTTGTCCCTCCAGCAGATGTCAGGGTGGTTGAAATCCCCCATGAGGACCAGGCCTTGTGACCTGGAAGCCACTTCCAGGAAATACTTCTGTTAGGAAATACTTCTTCACAGAGAGGTGTATCTAACACTGGAAGCTCTTCTCAGGGCAGTGGTGG
>JAWKAJ010000299.1:0-18158 GCA_033816785.1 Picus viridis
CCAGGAATACGAATAGAATAGAATAGAATAGAATAGAATAGAATAGAATAGAATAGAATAGAATAGAATAGAATAGAATAGAATAGAATAGAATAGAATAGAATAGAATAGAATAGACCAGACCAGTCCAGACCAGGTTGGAAGAGACCTTCGAGATCACTGAGTCCAATCTATCACCCAACACCATCTAACCAACTCAACCATGGCACCAAGTGCCTCAGCCAGGCTCTTCCTAAACACCTCCAGTGATGGCGACTCCAGCACCTCCCTGGGCAGCACATTCCAATGGCCAATCTCTCTTGCTGGGAAGAACTTCTTCCCAACATCTTCCTAAACTTCCCCTGGTGCAGCTTGAATGACTGCAACTGGAATGACTGCAACTTTTATGTCTCTGTAAGCCTCCATGCTCCTTGCTACAGAAGCACAGCCCCTGGCACAGGTGACTCCCAGCACTTCCACTTCTCCATTTAAGAAAGACACTGAAATACTTGAAGGTGTCCAGAGAAGGGCAACAAAGCTGGGGAGGGGTCTGGAGCACAGCCCTGGGAGGAGAGGCTGAGGGGGAGCTGGGGTTGCTTAGCCTAGAAGAGGAGGCTCAGGGGAGACCTTCTTGCTCTCAGCTCCTGAAGGAGGTTTGGCCAGGTGGAGGTTGGTCTCTTCTCCCAGGCAACCAGCACCAGAGCAAGAGGACACTGTCTCAAGCTGCACCAGGGGAGCTTTAGGCTGGAGGTAAGGAAGAAATTCTTCCCAGAAAGAGGAATTGGCCATTGGAAAAGGCCCAGGGAGGTGGTGCATCCCCATCCCTGGAGGTGTTCAAAAAGGGATTGGAGCCTTGGAGCCATGGTTTAGTTGTCAGGAGGTGTTAGGTATTAGGTAATAGGTTGGTCTTGATGATCTCTGAGGTCTTTTCCAACCTCATTGATTCTCTGGTTCTATGATTCTATGAAGTTGGATTATTTTTTAATTATTAGACACAAATTGTCTCTTTTCTTCATGTCAAACTCTTCACTGAACAACTTCTTGAACAATTTCAGTGGAAGCCTTTTTGCCTTCAGAGCACGTGAAGAAGTACAGCTTTAAAGGAGATAAAGTTGACTTCAAAGTTAGGTGAATTCTAAAGCAATAATTCAGGTGGAAAGGAATCATCTATAATCAAGAGACATTGTTACAGAAACCAATTGCTGCTTCATCTAACCTGAAGTGCTCCCAGCTTCCTCAAAGTCAATATTCCCAAGGTGAAGGACACCAGCCACTACTCTGAAGAGATCAAGTTTTTCTGCATCATCCAGGCCAATCTTCTTCATCGCTGTGCACATTCTGTTGAAGTCTCCGTGATCATCCAAGAGAGGATCCTTCAAGGAACCTTCTTTGAGGTACTATAAGACAACAAGATAAACCACAAATTCAGTAAGTTATTTTGCAGTGAACATAAGCAACTATTTCCAGTCAAGAGGAAAAACAAAACACATACCCAAAGAGCACCCAACAGCATGCCAAACAAAGTAGGGAGAGGTTAGAGCTCTTCATACAATCACAGGCCTTGCAAGAACCCTAACTTATCTTTATTTGTTGATACTTCAGAACATGATGATCAGACTTCAAAGTTCAGCTTCTGCTTTCTGAAGATACTTTGGAGAATGTGGCAATATAGGATAGTGTGTAGTGGAAAGGAAGGCTCTGGCAAAGGGAGGCAACTTGTAGACAGATGGGCACATATTGATAAGACAGGTAGGTAGATAGGTGGGTGGGAAGGGAGGCAGATAGGGAGGGAGACAGGTAAATAGGTAGGTAAATAGGGAGGAAATAAGGAGGGAGGGAGGGAGGCAGATACATACAGAGGGAGGGAGATAGGTAAATAAGGAGGGAGATAGGGAGGGAGGGAGACAGGCAGATAGGGAGGGAGGGAGGGAGGGAGGGAGGGAGGGAGGGAGGGAGGGAGGGAGGGAGGGAGATAGGTAGTTAAGAGAGGAAAGAAGATAGGGAGGGAGATAGGTAGGTAGACAGAGAGGGAGGAAGAGAGGGAGGGAGGTAGACAGATATATAGGGAGGGAGGGAGGGAATTAGGGAGGGAGATAGGGAGGTAGAGAGGGAGGGAGATAGGTAGGTAGTTAGATACATACATACATAGAGAGGGAGGGAGGGAGGGAGATAGATAGGTAGGTAGGTAGCTAGGTAGGGAGGGAGGGAGATAGGTAGGTAGGTAGGTAGATAGGGAGGAAGAGAGGGAGGGAGGAAGAGAGGGAGGGAGGGAGGGAAGGAGGTAGAGGGGAAGAGAGTTAAGGAGGGAGTGAGATAGGGAGGAGATAACATTCTAGCCCTAGCAGTTGAAAGAAGATAGAGGTCCTTGTAATGTGGTGACAGAAAGTCTGACAGGAAAGGAGTACAGGACATACCAGAACTGCAAGAGAACTCCTGCCCTAAAGAGACTTATTCAGAGAAACATCCTTGTGAACTTCTGCTGGTGATTAAGAAGCAGAGCAGATGTTGGCAGTATTCTGTGGGTTAAAAGAATACCAGCCACCTTTGCAAAATCCCTATTGAATATTTTGCTGATTTTCCCAAACATATCCAAAGCCACTTTAACTAACAAGGGGTTGAAATACTAGACAGTAACACATCTGCATGCAATCAAGAGACTAAATGAACATGCACAGGCTAAGCTACGTTTTTACAGTTACTTTAAAGTGTTTTCAGCTAACAAAAAGAGCAATGAACTTTAGCTGGCTGCCTTGTCAATGTCCAATAAGCTAGCACACTTTTTATCCAAACAAAACACTGCATGCAGCTGAAAAATTCAGTTCACACAACATGGAGACACATCAATAAAATTCCACTACATCTGAATTATGTAAAATGATCACCTCATCTTCCTGCTAAGGAAAACACAAAGATAATTTAAGCATTAATTGGCTGTCCCAGCTACTTTTGTTAAAGCAAGCAATTTTAATTAGCATTTTTTAATAGAGTGATAGAGCAAATATCAAATTTCTGCTGGAGGAGCTTGAACAATGCAATATATTTCCTGTTTCAAGGGGCTAGACTAGTTTGAAATGGCATTAAAATGGGATCCTTTATTAAGCCTTCCAGCTGACATGGCTGCAACATACAGGCAGTATGACACATGTTCCACTAAGTGTCCAATGCATATATTCAGAGTTACTCTCAATATTACTCTTAATGTTTCAAATTAAGCCCTCTAGAGGACACATTTATGACAGAGCTAAATCACATCAATAACAACAGATTGCCCAGGTTCCTCTTCCAGTAGCAAGAGGAAGTGAATGTTGACACTTGATGCCTATACAAATGATCAACTTCAACACAGATCTTCATTTCAGGCAAAAAAAAGGGTAAACTGAGGCAAAATCTCCCAATCACAGGCTCACAGGATGTTAGGGACTGGAAGGAATCTCTGGAGATCTTCCAGTCCAACCCCCTGCCAGAGCAGGACCATAGTGCAGGTGACACAGGAACACATCCAGATGGGTCTTGGAAGTATCCAGAGGAGGAGACTCCACAACCTCTCTGGGCAGCCTGCTCCAGTGCTCTGTGACCCTCACAGTGAAGAAGTTCCTCCTCACATTGAGATGGAACCTCTCGTGCAGTAGTTTCCATCCATTGCCCCTTGTCCTGTGTGCTTGATAGAATTAATTATCTACCACCTTTCTCCCTCACAGTAGCATCAAATCAGCACTTCTGTATCTCACTCCCCACCATCACCAGCTGCAGAAGATTGCCTGCTTCTGAGCAAGAGACACTGGTGTGATGTGCTCAGTGCTACAACATGCAAGCACTAGAAATCCAGGAGCAGACTTTACGATGCTGTCTTAAGCAAAGGAATGATCTATGCTGTCTCCTATAGCTAAGCATGAGCTACATGAAAGCTCAGGCCCAAGGTCTCAAAGAGAGGACATGGTCACTGTGGGAGAGAAGCTCTTGAAGCAAAATTCTCTTCCCATTACTCCACATGTATACGCAGCTTGCCCTGTTACTGAATCCCAAGTACAGACTTGATTTGGTTTTGACATGTCTTCCAGCTACACAGACAAGAAATTCATACTTTAGGCATGAGTAGATTAAAATTGTACTAGGGACCAGAAGTCTAATGAAGTGTTTAAACAACTCCCAAATCACGTAGTAATTTTGGATTACATTCTTTAGTGTCCTCATGTGAACAAGCTCAAAGGCTTAAATGCTACAAATTCTGGTCATTCCTGTTTCATTAAAGAAAATACAGTAAATAGAGATGGAGCAAGAGGAAAGAAATGGTTTGAAGTTTACATCTAGGAAACTCCATGGTCTTCTCTAAGTAACAGTTCACAATCCCAGCAATCCCAGCATGGTAGGGGTTGGAAGGGACCTCTGTAGATCATCCAGTCCAGCCCCCCTGCTAAAGCAGGGTCAGTGACAGCAGCTTGCCCAGGATCACAATGTCCAGCTGGGTTTGGAATCTCTTCAGGGAAAGCATCAAGTTCATCGCAAGGGGACAAGAGAGACCAGCAAAGAATGCAGTATGCTGGGGAGGGGGACGTCCTGGCGCTGGCAATTAAACAGCTGGGAACATCACGGCAGGAATCTAGGCAGTAAAAGTAGTTCTGGAATAATCTACTACTCCTGACCTATTCCTAGCAGCACTGAAACTTAATTTAAAAGGAATAGTACACCACAGATATGGGCAGAGTTTTGTTTTCTAACCCAAAAGCTGCATCACTTGAATGTTGTATTACTGGGAGGATGACAAAAAACCCAAGGAAACACTTTTCTGTCCTGCCCCGTTTGGGGTTTTAAGATGCACGCTGAGTACTTCTAGGAGTGAGCTCCAAACCCAGAGTGCTGAATACAGCAGCTCTGACACCACTCCTATTAAAGGTGTGTAAAATGAACATTTCATCCCACACTGTCCAAACTGCCATCATCCTTTTCCATTCAACCTGCTAGTAAGACAAACTAAGTGAAGGGAGAGACGTACCTCAGGACTCTTGCGGTTCTGCAGAATCTGCTTGTCTGTCTCCTTGTTAGCGAAGTACCTGGTGCAGCCTCGGTTCAGATACTGTAACAGCACAGAAGTGGAGATGCAGGCTTAAAGGCATAAGCAAGGAAAACGTGTTTTTCTTGTATTTAAGGCTTTGCACAGCTCGATTTAACCATATAATCACAGTATCACAGTACATTAGAGGTTGGAAGGGACCTCCAAAGAACATCCACTCCAAGCCCCCTGCCAGAGCAGCAGCACCCAGGGCAGGCCACACAGCAATGCGTCCAGGGGAGATTTGAAAGTCTCCAGAGAAGGAGACTCCACAACCTCTCTGGACAGCCTGCTCCAGGGCTCCCTCACCCTCACACCAAAGAGGTTACTCCTCCTGTTGAGCTGAAACCTTCTCAGTTCAAGTTTGTCTCCATTGTTCCTTGCAACCCCCAAAGAGCTTGGCCCCCTCCACTTGACCCCCAGCCCTCAGCTATTGAGAGACATTGATCAGACCCGCTCTCAGCCTTCAGTACAGCATGACTTCCCTGCTCCTGCTGGCCACACTATTCCTGATGCAGGCCAGGATGCCATTGGCCTGATTGGCCACCTGAGCACACTGCTGGCTCATGTTCAGCCTACTATCAACCAGTACCCCCAGGTCCCTTTCTGCCTGGCTGCTCTCCAGACACTCTGACCCCAGCCTGTAGCGCTCTCTGGGCTCAGCCCTCCAGCCAGTTCCTATCCCAGCACAGAGTGAACCTGTCCAAGCCACAGGCTGACAGCTTCATGTAACTTCCAAGTTCTGAGGAAGTGTGGTTATTTACTCTTTTGGGGAAATTCCCACATTCTGTCTGGTGTAAAACCAGCACAAACGTGGTAAGAAGTCCAATTCAGAATCTGGCTTCTGATGGGCCTCTCATGTTGTAGGGCAAAGGGAATAGATGAGGCATTCAGATGATGACTGACACTGCCAGCAAAACTGGATCACCAGCCCTTTCTTTCAGATTTGTTCAGCTGAAAGCCACAACTCTGTCCAAAAGCTTGGACAGAGCCCTTTGTCTAAAGGAAGTGAACTGATTCTTTGCTCTAGGCCCACGAACAGAGACGATGTTTCCAACTAGGTGAACACAGCTACACTGGGATTAAAATTGATAGACAAAAGCCTAACAAAAGTAATGTTTCAAAGCACTCCTAACAGCATCAAAGAAAAACCAGGTGTCAAATTTAACATTAAACTTAAAACATAAACATAAACATGAAGTTTATAGACCAAAGCCTAACAAAAATATGTTTCAAAGCACTCCTAACAGCATCAAAGAAAAACCAGGTGCCAAATTTAACACTAAACTAGATGTCAGATCTAATGTTCAAATAAACCAGGTGTCAAGTTTCACATTAAACTAGATGTTCAAATCTAATATTCAAATAAACCAGGTGTCAAATTTCACATTTAAATAAGTTAGGTGCCAAATTTAATATGAAAATAAAACATTAATACAGAGTGACAAGAAACACTGCTCCCATGTAGCCTGAAATATTGAAGAGCCTTCTCCAGCAGCCAATCAGACTGCAAGGCACAGCATGCTTTAAACACAATATATCCCTGTGTTAGGGTGTTGGTAATGTGATCCCAGAAAAGGGAGATGGGAAGTGAAAAAGGTTGTGCTGCCCAAGAGGAGAGTGTGGGAATTTATTTGATAGGCAGAGAATGGCGAGCAGCAGGGTGTCTGACAACAGCACGTGTGGGAGATGTTTAATCACAAGATGATGGCTTCCATCTGAAAGCAAGCAACTCCAGGAAATTATCTGGGGCAAATTACATTTTCAAGTATCACAGAATGTTAGGGGCTGGGAGGGACCTCCAAAGCTCATCCAGTCTGAGCCCCCTGCCACAGCAGAATCACCTAGAGCAGCTCACAGAGGAACACAGCCAGGCAGGTTTGGAATACCTCCAGAGGGAGACTCCACAACCCCCCTGGGCAGCCTCGTCCTGAGTTCCATCACCCCCTGGGCAGCCTCTCGGGTTTTAGCAATAAATATGTGAGAAGTGTTATGTCTTTCCAAATCATAGATTCATAGAATTGTCAGGGTTGGAAGGGAGGTCAAGGACCAGCCAGTTCCACCCCTGCCACAGGCAGGGACACCTCACACTACAGCAGGCTGCTCACAGCCACAGCCAGCCTGGCTGCAAACACCTCCAGGCAGGAGGCTTCCACCACCTCCCTGGGCAACCTGTGCCAGGCTCTCACCACCCTCATGGGGAACAACTTCTTCCTAACAGCCAGTCTGAATCTACCCATTTCTAGTTTTGTTCCATCCCCCCAGTCCTATCCCTCCCTGACACCCTCAAAAGTCCCTCCCCAGATTTCTTGTAGCCCCCTGCAGATCCTGGAAGGCCACAATTAGGTCTCCTGGGAGCCTTCTCTTCTCCAGACTGAACAGCCCCAACTCCCTCAGTCTGTCCTCACAGCAGAGCAGCTCCAGCCCTCTGCTCATCCTCGTGGCCCTTCCCTGGACACCACCCAGCACCTCAGATCCTTCCTGTAATAGAGGCTCCAGAACTGGATGCAGTGCTCCAGGTGGGATCTCACCAGAGTGGAGTAGAGAGGGAGAACCCCCTCCCTGGCCCTGCTGGCTCTGCTTCTCTTGCTGCAGCCCAGGCTCTGCTTGGCTCTCTGGGCTGCAAGTGCTCACTGCTGGCTCCTGTTGAGCTTCTCCTCCAACAGCACCCCCAGGTCCTTTTCTTCAGAGCTGCTCTCAAGCCAGGCCCTGCCCAGCCTATATCAGTGCTTGGGACTGCCCTGACCCAGATGCATGGCTGGAATATTTTTCAGGACTGAAAAAATGGTTTACCCACAGAACAACTAGATCATAAAGCAAGACATTCACTCTTTACACCTCCAGGAGGGTCCATAACAACATTCCCAGCAGGTGGATGTGCAACAGCACAGTTCTGGAAAAAGGAAAACGATTCCTCAGTTTTAAGACAGAGAGGAAAAAGTTCAGGGAATCTCCCAAACCAAGGAAAAATCCCAGGCAGCTTTAGTTCAGGATCTAACAGATGTAACAAAACAAATCCTGCTTTTTGCAGTAGGAAAGAGTCTATCAAAGACAGCAAACAGAGGCTTTAATAAGAGCTGCATGAAAAAAAAAAATCCTGTAGGGCAACAGGAGAAGCTTTCCCCACACTGACTCTGATATAACTCACCCTGAAGCTGTCAGGAGAGCTGAGATAAAGCTTTTCCCTGATGTCTTCTGGAGCCCCGGCACAAAGCCGGTAGAAGATGTGATAATTCCTCTCTTCCTTGCCTTGCACACAGATCCGAGACTTCTCCAGCAGGTAATGTGACACAAATCCACCAACCACCGAGTTCTAGCAAGAAGAAACATTTTTCTGGTTAGCTCCAGAGTTGTTTGGAATATCTGAGATTCAGAAGTTGTTTATTCTGCATTTGTCTGCTCGCAGCTCACTCAAATCCTGCTCCTGAGGTGACTAAACTCCATCTGTACCAAATACACAGTAAGCTTAGGAAAGAAACCACCACAGAATCAACCAGGTTGGAAGAGACCTCCAAGATCATCCAGTCCAACCTATCACCCAACCCTAACCAATCAACTAGACCATGGCACTAAGTGCCTCATTCAGTCTCTTAAACACCTCCAGAGACATCGACCCCACCACCTCCCTGGGCAGCACATTCCAAGGCCAATCTCTCTTGCTGGGAAGAACTTCTTCCTAACATCCAGCCTAAACCTCCCCTGGCACAGCTTGAGACTGTGTCCTCTTGTTCTGGTGCTGCTTGCCTGGCAGAAGAGACCAACCCCCACCTGGCTACAACCTCCCTTCAGGTATTAGGTAGGAGAGAGCAAGAAGGTCTCCCTGAGCCTCCTCTTCTCCAGGCTAAGCAACCCCAGCTCCCTCAGCCTCTCCTCACAGGGCTGTGCTCCAGACCCTCCCCAGCCATGTTGCCCTTCTCAGGACACAGTGGCTCTGAAGGGTCTGCTGAAAGGGGTCTGCTGAAGGGGTCTGCTGAAGGGGTCTGCTGAAGGGGTCTGCTGAAGGGGTCTGCTGAAGGGTCTGCTTCCCCCAGCAAGCAGAAAGCTTTGGTAAAATTCCTTTAATGCAAAGAGCTGGCTACACAGCTCAGCGTGAAAGGCTTACACTTTGGAGGTGACAGTTAAGTGTCATTTCTGTGCTACTCCCAGCACCACAGAATTAGTTTGGTTGGAAAAGACCAAATTTTTCACCAGACAGTGAACAGTTCTTCTGACAAAAAATAACTGCTTGACTTGTCCCATTACATTCATGTGAGGCTCCACAAGTTCACATAAACACATAAACCCATCATCAAGTCACTGAAAATGCTGAAGCATTAAAGTAAGTTTTTACCTATTTATAGCCAAACTCACTTGCTTGGGCATTAAAGGAAGGCAGAACTGCTTAACAGCAAGTAAGCTCTTCTGCAAGACCTGCCTCTTAGCCTCTTTGCAATGAAGGGAACAGCTTTTGTTCTTCTGTGGATGGAAGCAATTCTCCTACTGACTTGCCCCAGTGCTTTCCAGCAGTGGCAGAGCACTGCAGGGCTTTGCTTTTCCTGTCAAGGGATGGACTACAACTCAAAGCTACAGAGTAGGACAGTAGCCATTGGAATGGGCTGCCCAGAGAGGTGGTGGGGTCCCCATCACTGGAAGTGCTTAAAAAGAGCCTGGAGGAGGCACTTGGTGCCATGGTTTAGTTGATTAGATGGTGTTGGGCGATAGGTTGGACTGGATGATCTCTGAGGTCTTTTCCAACCTGGTTAATTCTGTATTCTGTAGCTATTTCCTGCAAGATGCCTAAGTCTATTCACAAAATCATAGAATCACAGAATGGTCTGGGTTGGAAGGGACCTCCAAAGGTCATCCAGTCCAACCTCTTCCCCTGCAATCAGCAGGGACATCCTCAACTAGAGCAGGTTGCCCAGAGCCCTGTCAAGCCTCACTTTGACTATCTCCAGGGATGGGGCCCAACCACATACTTGGGCAATCTGCTCCAGGGTTCCACCACCCTCATGGTAAAGAACTTGTCCCTAACATCCAATTAAATCTGCTCTTCTCTAGTCTGAAGCCATTGTCCCTGTTCCTGTCCCTGTAGGCCTTTGCAAACAGTCTCTCTGCAGCCTTCCTGTAGCCCTTCAGATACTGGCAGGCTGCTCTTAGGTCTCCCCGGAGCCTCCTCTTCTCCAGGCTGAACACCCCCAGCTCCCTCAGCCTGTCCCTGTAGCAGAGCTGCTCCAACCCCTGATCATTTTCATGGTCCTTCTCTGGACCCTCTCCATCAGCTCCATGTCCTTCCTGTATTGAAGGCTCCAGAGCTGCACACAGTACTCCAGGTGAGGTCTCACCAGAGCAGAGTCAAGTGGCAGAATCACCTCACTCCATCTGCCTGCTGCCAGTTTGGCATTCCCACTTTATGACCAAAACAGAACAAAACAAAACAAACAAACAAAAAAACCCAACCAACCCCCCCAAAAACCATTTGGTTGTGTCAGACACTTCCAGTACCTTTTCATTGAAGTGGATTTCAACAAACTTCCCAAAGCGACTGCTGTTGTTGTTGCGAACTGTCTTTGCATTCCCAAAGGCTTCCAAGAGAGGATTTGCTGTTAGAAAAAGAAATAAGAAAGATATGGCAAGGGTTCAAATTTGACCAATAAACTACCAAATACAGAGCAAATCCATGTTAATTATTCAGTGAACCTATTGGGAATAGGGTTAAAGGGAAAATATTAGTGACTAGGAATAAGTGATAAAGAATCACAGAACTGTCAGGGCTGGAAGGGACCTCAAGGCTCAGCCAGATCCAAGCCCCCTGCCATGGCCAGGGACACCTCACACTGCAGCAGGTTGCTCAGCCACATCCAGCCTGGCTGCAAACACCTCCAGGTACGAGGCTTCCACCAGCTCCCTGGGCAACCTCTGCCAGTCTCTCACCACCCTCATGGGGGAGAACTTCTTCCTAACATCCAATCTCAATCTCCCCATTTCTAGTTTTGCTCCATTCCCCTTAGTCCTATCACTACCTGGCACCCTCAGAAGTCCCTCCCCAGCTTTCCTGGAGCCCCCTTCAGATACTGCAAGGCCACAATTAGGTCTCCTGGGAGCCTTCTCCTCTCCAGACTGAATAGCCCCAACTCCCTCAGTCTGTCCTCATAGCAGAGCAGCTCCAGCCCTCTGCTCATCCTCATGGAAACTGTACTGGCTGCCTTCTGCTGGAACTTACAATGAAGTGCATGAACACCACATAAAACACTGCACAGGATTTGATTTGGTACTGTGGTATGGCTGGAGGCTGATGTTTTAGCCAAGAACAACTGATCTGTCTACATCATTCCACTGGCCTGCTGACTAGGGGATAGTTTGCTGCTCCAAACATCCTTGTCTCCTTTTTGTTTCTCCTCTCTGTGATTCTGCTTTCCTTCCTCTTTCCTGACCTTCTGCTGGCTGAACTGACTTGTGTTGTGTCTGACCTTATTGCTCTCTACAACTACCTGAAGGGAGGTTGTAGAGAGGCAGAGGTTGGTCTCTTCTCCCAGGCAGCCAGTACCAGAACAAGAGGACACAGTCTCAGGCTGCACCAGGGCAGGTTTAGGCTGGATGTTAGGAAGAAGTTCTATACAGAGAGAGTGATTGTATTGTATCATCTGAAGGCACCAGGGAAAGGGGAAGGGGGAAGGAGGCTGCAAGCAGCCTCTGGGCTGTCCAGGGTGGGGTAGTTCTATACAAGGGAATCCTTCTATTTGGGGGGTTTTCTGAATTGTAAATAGATCTTGTACATATTCCTTGCATTTTATACTCCTAGATTTTTGTTTACCTTTTGTAAATATAACTTTCATTGGTTGCTTCTGAGTTTGGTTTGGGGTTTTTGGGTGATTTACTCTGAAGGTAAATTTCAGTTGGTTGGGGAGTGGGGGTGCTAAGTTCAACCCTCCAAATACTGTAAGAAATTCAGAGACAAAGACCAAAATGTATTCAGTGATGTTCTGCAGTGAATTCCTGATGCTTCAGAGAGAGACAACACACAGTTTGTCACTTCCCAACGAGCTGTTATGCATAAAGTCTAAACTACCCACTTATCCCACAGGCAGAAATGTCACTTAAATGTCATGCATGCAACTTGTTAGATTGATTAGGGAACAAAAGTATGTACTAGAAGATTGTGTTGCTCTCAAAAACAAGTTAGAAGTGTTCTTTCAAATTAGGCCACTTAAGTGATTGAGTGATTTTGGTTTTCACTGGCTCAAAGCCCACGCAGAAAGAGAGGCAGCAGTCTAATATATAGAGCATCAGAGAATGGTTTGGGTTGGAAGGGAACTCCAAAGGTCATCTAGTCCAATTCCCTGGCAGTGAGCAGGGACATCCTCCACTAGATGAGGTTGTTCAGAGCCTGACCTTGTGTATCTCCACAGATGGGGCCCCAGCCACCTCCCTGGGCAACCTGTTCCCGTGTTCCAACACCCTCATGGTAAAGAACTTGTTCTTCACATCCAGTGTGAATCTACTCTTCTGTGATTTAAAACCATTGCCCCTCATCCTATCACTCTAATGTAGACCCATTAACCTCTGTCCTATCACTCAGGCCTTTGTAAACAGCTCCTCTCCAGCCTTCTTGTAGGCTCCTTTGGGTACCGGCAGGCTGCCATTAGGTCTCCTGGAGCCTTCTCTTCTCCAGGCTGAACACCCCCAGCTCCCTCAGCCTGTCCTTGCATTTAAGCAGTTTGGAAAAGTTCAGTACTATAAAACACAAGGCTGCTGAAAGACTGCATTTTACTAGCTTTGGAGATCAATGAAAACTGATTTACTGACTCCTGCTAACAATAAGCCACCGAAAAGATCTGCAAGATTTTTTTCAAGCTTCCAGATAAAAAATAGACATTGGAAACCAAGCTCAGATTTAAACCTCCACTGACAACCTCCCACAAATCTTCTCTTACAAAAATTAATGAATCAAGGAATAACCTCAGTGGTGGGATAAAGTACGGAAAGAATTATAGAAGGACAGAATCATGTAGGTTGGAAAAGACTTCTAAGATCATTGAGTCCAACCATTAACCCTACACTACCAAAGCCAGCACTAAGCCATATCCCCAAACACCACAGAATCATAGCATGGTTTGGGTTGGAAGGGGCCCCCAAAGGTCATCCAGTCCAACCCCACTGCAGACATCATCTATCAGGTTGCTCCAGAGCCTGCTTGAGCCTCACCTTGAATAGCTTCAGGGTGGGGCCTCAACTACTTCCCTGGGCAACCCGTTCCAGTGTTCCACCATCCTCATGGTAAAGAACTGGTTCCTCACATCCACTCTAAACCTGTTCTTCTCTAGTTTGAAGCCATTGCCCCTCATCCTATCACTGCAGGCCTTTGTACACAGTCCATCTACAGCCTTCAGGTACTGGCAGGCTGCTATTAGGTCTCCTCAGAACCTCCTCTTCTCCAGGCTGATCACCCCCAGCTCACTCAGCCCGTCCTTGTAGCAGAGGTGTTCCAGCCCCATCTGCATGGCTTTGAAACACATTCATGCATTAGATAGATGCCACTCATCACAACATAGGTGCACCCATCCCCAGTGGCAATGCAGCTTTTAGTAGGGCAGCAGAGCAGCAATCAGCATTAACTCCTCTCATTTTTTTTTTGCTAGATTTTCATTGTTTTCATAGTCAGAGCCTAGGAAAAGGCAAGTCTGGCTTGCACACTGCCTCCTTCAGGAGATCTTTGCTAATTCTTCATGCATTTCACATAATGTTAACACTGTAAAAGAAAACACTGTGAACTAAAAAGCCAGTCTGCAAGAGGTGTTTCAGCCAGGTGAACAGTTCACCCAGCAATACCTCTGCTGTAAGCATGCTCATTACAATTGTGCCTCAAACCTTCAGAAGTCATGCATCAGATGCTGGTTTAGACCACAAAACTCAAACTTTTCCAGGAATACCTACAAGTACCACTCAGTCTCATGGCAAACTGCACCAGGCATTATCCATTTCTGAGTTCCTTCAGCCCACAGTGGATTTCACTAAGGAACTGCTTTAAGCAAACCTCCAGCAATTCAGAGATTAGGACCTGCAGTGCTTCTCTTGAGCAATCCAGTGCCTCAAACAGGAAAGTGGAAAAATTGAAAGAAAAGGGAAAAAAATTTGGTTTGAGAAGAAGACAGAAATTAAATCCCCAAATGAATCATCCACATGCTACAGAAGACCAAAACTGACACATGAGGAATTATTGGACTGTCTGAGGGTTGCTTGGGTTGACGATATTTCTCTTCTCTTAAAAGGTTCTTTTCTGTTCCCTTAGGAAGTGCCTGCAACATTAAAGAGGCCCAAGTGGATGATTAACACAGCCTCTTCTGACCTTGTTTGGGAGTCTTATATAGAGACAATGAAAATGTCAATCCAAATGATGTGCTCTCAGACAAGAACCATCATTCAAAGAAGACTCTTTCCTGCTTCATCTGACTTTGAGAGCTTTAAGGGTAAGGAGAAGGAACTGCTCTTCCCTGGTACCAGCAGCCTGTAGCATGTGAGAAGAATCTTGCCCTGGCAGATTTCACAGGATCATAAAGTGCTGGGGGTTAGAAGGGACCTCAGGACATCATCTAGTCCAATTCCCCTGCTAAAACAGGGCCACCTAGAGCAGGTTGTACAGTAACATGTCCAGGCAGGTTTTGAAAGCTTCCAGAGAAGGAGACTCCACAACCTCTCTGGGCAGCCTCTTCCAGTTCTCCAGCACCTCAAAGTAAAGAAGCTCTTCCCAATAAATGAAACCTCCAGTTTGTGCCACTGCCCCCTGCCCTGTTGCTGGGCACCAGTGAAAAGTGCCCAGCCCCATTCTCATGACCTCCACCCTTTAGATTTTTGTATTCATTTTTAAGCTCCCTCTTCTTCTTCTTTGCTCAAGTTTGTCTCCATTGCTCCTTGGCTTCTTGCTGTGCAGCACCCAGAAGAGCTTGGCCCCCTCCACTTGACCCCCAGCCCTCAGCTATTGAGAGACATTGATCAGACCCGCTCTCAGCCTTCAGTGCAGCATGACTTCCCTGCTCCTGCTGGCCACACTATTCCTGATGCAGGCCAGGATGCCATTGGCCTGATTGGCCACCTGAGCACACTGCTGGCTCATGTTCAGCCTACTATCAACCAGTACCCCCAGGTCCCTTTCTGCCTGGCTGCTCTCCAGACACTCTGTAGCGCTCTCTGGGCTCAGCCCTCCAGCCAGTTCCTATCCCAGCACAGAGTGAACCTGTCCAAGCCACGGGCTGACAGCTTCATGTAACTTCCAAGTTCTGAGGAAGTGTGGTTATTTACTCTTTTGGGGGAAATTCCCACATTCTGTCTGGTGTAAAACCAGCACAAACGTGGTAAGAAGTCCAATTCAGAATCTGGCTTCTGATGGCCCTCTCATGTTGTAGGGCAAAGGGAATAGATGAGGCATTCAGATGATGACTGAAACCTTCAGATGATGAGCTGAAACCTTCTCTGCTCAAGTTTGTCTCCATTGCTCCTTGGCTTCTTGCTGTGCAGCACCCAAAAGAGCTTGGCCCCCTCCCTCCTGACCCCCAGCCCTCAGCTCTTGAGAGACATTGATCAGATCCCTCTCAGCCTTCTCCTCTCCAGACTCAACAGCCCCAGGGCTCTCAGTCTCTCTTCCCAGGGGAGATGCTCAAGTCCCCTAAGCATCCTCCTGGCTCTCCCTTGGAGTCCCTCCAGCAGATCCCTGTCTCTCCTGAACTGGGGAGCCCAATACTGGACACAGAAAGATAACTAAATAAGTAAGTAAGTAAATAAATAAATAAATGGATGGAATCTTCCATTGAATGAAAGAAAAGTCAGTACCTTCTACAATCCTGTAATCAATATCTTGGCCAGAACCATAGGATTCTGTCAAATACCTGTAAAAAAGCAAGATTAAAATATCAGTATCCTTCATGTGTCAGGTTCCATCAGCTCAACAGGCTTTAGCATGGCTCTGTACCATACTTCCCACTCATTGACTAAAGGAAAAGCATATTGATTACAACTTCCCAATACCTCTATCTTTTAAAACAAATGCAATTTGGTTTTGTTAAAACAAAAACATTCTTGCAGACTTCATTTTTTTCCCAGTACTTCAAGACACACACAGAATTCCTTTTAGAAATGCAGATGGAAATTGCACTCTTATACAGATATGATGGCTCCAAGTGCCACATCCAATCCCCTCTTGAACACCTCCAAGCACAGGGACTCCACCACCTCCCTGGGCAGCACATCCCAGTGGCCAATTACTCTTTCTGGGAAGAACTTCCTTCTGGGATCAAGCCTGAACCTCCCCTGGCACAGCCTGAGACTGTGTCCTCTTGTTCAGGTGCTGGGTGCCTGGGAGAAGAGACCAACCCCCACCTGGCTACAACCTCCCTTCAGGGAGTTGCAGAGAGCAAGAAGGTCTCCCCTGAGCCTCCTCTTCTGCAGGCTAAGCAACCCCAGCTCCCTCAGCCTCTCCTCCCAGGGCTGTGCTCCAGACCCCTCCCCAGCTTTCTTGCCCTTCTCTGGACACCTGCCAGCATCTCAACATCTTTCCTAAACTGAGGGGCCCAGAACTGGACACAGGACTCCAGGTGTGGCCTAACCAGTGCTGAGCACAGGGGCAGAATGACTTCCCTGCTCCTGCTGGCCACACTGTTCCTGATGCAGGCCAGGATGCCATTGGCCTTCTTGGCTGCCTGGGCACACTGCAGGCTCATGTTCAGCCTACCATCAACCAGTCCCCCCAGGTCCCTCTCTGCCTGGCTGCTCTCAGCCACTCTGACCCCAGCCTGTAGCACTGCCTGGGGTTGCTGTGGCCAATGTGTAGATCCTGGCACTTGGATGTGTTCAGTCTCCTGCCCTTGAACTCTGCCCATCTGCCCAGCCTGGCAAGGTCCCTCTGCAGAGCTCTCCTACCCTCTAACAGATCAACTCCTGCCCCCTGCTTGATGTTGACTACAAACTTACTAATAGTGGACTCTATAACCAGAACTCTATCCAGAACGTCTCCTGGGAAGCAGAATAACCTCCTTCATTCCTCAGGAGATATTTTCCCAGTGCCTGGAGTCTTGGCAGGACCAAAATTCAGATGTCCTCTGTAAAAATCATTACCAGCACCCTGCAGCAATTCATTCAGCTACCAAGGAAAGGTTGCACAGGGGCAGGGAAGAACAGCATGAAGGAGAGACTGGTATCTGTGACAGCTCTTCATGGGATGTGGAAGATAATCCTGCTGCTGCACATAAACACCAGAAGATACATGATGTCAGGGAAAAGGGAATTAAAGATTTATACAGGGAAACAAGGGGGGGGGGGGAATGGAGTGGATTTACACTGCCTGAACTGTGTTCCCTGATATCAGGCCACCTATTATAAGGTGATAAAGGTGAATTTCATGGAGCAGTGCCCCTCCAATTATAGTGCTCCAGGGTGGTGTAAAACATTTAAGGTGTAGCAACAATTCAAACAACATTAAAAATCCTGCAATAAGAGGAAGCAAGGTTGATATATATTGGCAATATGGGTTCCATCTAGTTAATGCAATTGATTTAATATCAGCCATAGATGGACACAAATAAATCCCATTATTCAACCTTATTCACTAAACCAGGGTAAATGCACCACAGAATGCCTGCAGCCATCTCAAAACCGAGAGTTAAAACCTCCTGGACACCAAGCAGACTGAAAAAGGCAAACCCTAAAGAGAGGGAAAACAGGAATGCACATTCCTGGTAAAACCAAGAGAGAGTGAAATGCCTCACTGACATTTTCATGCACCACAAGAGCAGATGTGCAATCCCACAATGACTGCAGCACAAACCACAATAAGCTACTGATGTCACTACCACTGAGTGCAGGTTTATGCAGGCAGTGGCCTACATTTCACATGTCACACAGTGCATTTCTGGGATCAAGCAGCAGGTAGAAGTAGATAGAATCATAGAATCATACAGGTTGGAAGAGACCTCCAAGATCATCAAGTCCAACCTATCACCCAGCACCATCTAATCAACTAAACCATGGCACCAAGGGCCTCAGCCAGGCTCTTCTTGAAGATCTCCAGGAACAGCAACTACACCACCTCCCTGGGCAGCACATCCCAATGGCCAACCTCTTTCTCTGGGAAGAATTTCTTCCTAACATCCAGCCTGAACCTCCC
>JAWKAJ010000300.1:0-18126 GCA_033816785.1 Picus viridis
GATCAGGGAAAACTGAGGTTGCATTTCTCTGTCACTTGTTCACTTCAGAGCAAACCCAGCAGGCCCTCCTATTGACTCATATATGGCCTCTGTTAAAGGGAAGCTTGGAGCAGAGCTGTTGTTGAGGTATCTTAATGACTGAGCAGCCCTTCTTCCTGGGCTTTTTCCAGGTGCTGCTGGCCATCATGCCTGCAGCTTGTTCCTCTGATGCCAGCAAAGCCGGGGTCCCCCACCGACCCTTTGTTCCAGTCCCACTCTTGTGAGTAAGGCAAGATGTGCTGATGGTGATCAGGAATATGGGTGTTGAGAAAGGGATTTCTTTGTCACTGAGCTGTGTCTGTCCTCAAGTGGGGAGGAGATGAACATTAGGGGCCAAAGAAAGCCTTGAAAGCAAGGAAAGGGAAAGGTTTGACTCTTTCTTTCAAACTGCTTTCTTCCCCTGTCTGTGTCTGTGTGTTGCAGGTAGTGGGAGGATGTTACTGAGAATTACCAGGTCTGTGACCTCTTAAGAAAGGGAGAACATATGCAAGGTGTTTCCTGAGCCTGGCTAGCCCAGGGCTCTTGTTGGCAGCTGTTGGACAGTGCAGAGAAAGGTTGGATTACTTGATCCACACATCCATTGAGGGGAGCAGGAGATAGTGTGTTAAGAGCTTTGGGCATGGATTGGTGAATGCAGTGTTTTGGGGAGGAGAAAACGGGCAGCCTTGGGGACATCTTGACTCCAGGGCTCTGGCATATTTTCTTTGATGAATTTCCATGGAGAGCAACATCTTAAAAACCACTTTTCCTTTCCCTGTGGCACAGGCTCCCCTGCTTTAGAGAGCTATGCTGATGTGTAGGAACAGCACTGCGCACAGGGCTAAGGATCAGGCTATGCACTAAGCCTTCTAATGCCATTTTCTGCCGGTCATTTGTTCCTGATTTCCTCCACCCCTTACTTCCTCTGTAACGTGTTTGAATGAGAAAGTGGGCTGGCAAGAAATGTAATCCATCCATGTACAAAACAAACCCCAAACCAAACAAAAACCCCAAACAGCCTGACAATCAAACCCCAACTCGCCGAAACAAATAGCAGCAAAGAAGAGAGAAGATTAAGATCCAGCTTGCCTGGCTGGCTGGCAAGGGATTCTTTAGCACTGCTTGTAGTCTGGGTCAGCTCCTGGATTTGTACCTACTAAATCATACCTGGGAAATGGAGGATGACTTGCTTCCAGTTGATACACTCTAATGGGAAACACTGATACGGTGCATGCACACTGAGAAACATTGGCTAAGGGACCTTGTACAGTAAAGCCCAGGGGCTCCTTAGTTTAGCTTGCTTGTGTTTCAACCAGCTCTGTTTGGTACAGGGGCTGAGACACACAGTCTGGCTTCCAGCTTCCCCAGATCACAGAATCATAGAATCAAAGAATTACCAAGGTTGGAAGAGACCTCAAAGATCATCAAGTCCAACCTGTCACCACAGACCCCATGACTAAACCATGGCACCAGGTGCCACGTCCAATCGCCTCTTGAACACCTCCAGGGATGGTGACTCCACCACATCCCTGGGCAGCACATTCCAATGACCAATTACTCTCTCAGTGAAGAACTTTCTCCTCACCTCCAGCCTAAACTTCCCCTGGCACAGCCTGAGACTGTGTCCTCTTGTTCTGGTGCTGGTTGCCTGGGAGAAGAGGCCAACCCTCACCTGGCTACAACCTCCTTCAGGTAGTTGTAGACAGCAAGAAGGTCTCCCCTGAGCCTCCTCTTCTCCAGGCTAAGCGACCCCAGCTCCCTCAGCCTCTCCATGTAAGGCTGTGCTCAAGGCCTCTCCCCAGCCTCGTTGCCTTTCTCTGACACGGTCAAGCGTCTCAATGTCCCTTCTTAAACTGAGAGGCCCAAAACTGGACACAGTACTCAAGGTGTGGCCTAACCAGTGCACAATGACTTCCCTGCTCCTGCTGGCCACACTATTCTTGATTCCTGCCAGGATGCCATTGGCCTCCTTGGCCACCTGGGCACACTGCTGGCTCATGTTTAGGTGGCTGTCAATCAGCACCCCAGATATTATCATCAACTGCAGAATTTCTCTCTCTTCCTTTTCTTGAAGGATTTCAAGAAACTTTGGCAAGCAGTCATCAAGTCATTGCTCATGTGGACATTCAAAACAGGGAACAAGTGCATGTTTTGGGGTGCAGCAGCAGTATGTTCAGCTGGGGCAGTTTCTAAGGTTGCACAGTGGCCTAGAGACTCTATTTTAGTGCT
The DNA here is from genome assembly GCA_033816785.1 of Picus viridis. Taxonomy (NCBI): domain Eukaryota; kingdom Metazoa; phylum Chordata; class Aves; order Piciformes; family Picidae; genus Picus; species Picus viridis. The sequence continues at coordinate 2,248 of JAWKAJ010000300.1, forward strand.
CTGCATCACTAGTACAGCATTTCCATTCATGATCCTCTCCTGTCTTCCTAGAATGGGCCTTGGGGCAAATGCATGCATGCCCCTGTGCCTCACATGAAGGGCCAAATGCAGAAGAGGTTAGAATTAGGTCAGAAGAAAAGCCAGCATGGGTTTAGACTCTCAAACTGAAGATGTATCACGGAGGACAGAAACTATTACAGGAATGTGCCATGAGCACCATTAGCATTTCTTCCTTCAGCTGTGGTTTACTGGTGGGACAACTGTGCAGAAACCCAAAGACTGCTTTTTGTTGGTGATACAAAGCAGTGAAGTGAGTGACTGAGCTCACAGAGCTCCACCAGCTCTTTCCAGGGTATGTTGCTCAGTGACTGCAGAATGCAGTCTGTTCCAGCTATCTGTGAATGAAATCTCCACGTCCACAGGGGGTTTTTGCTCATCTTCCATGTGTATGAATGCATCCTCCATGCACCCATCCATGCTCAGGAGCACCAAAAGAGGCTGAAAGCAGACAGGACTCTACAGTACAGGAGCACTCCATGGTTTTGCACAGCCCAGTCACCTGGAAGCCCCCATGGTGCATGAGGATGTACCATACACATGGAAGATGAGCAAACCCCCTGTGGAGACGTGGAGATTTCATTCACAGATAGTTGGAACAGACTGCATTCTGCAGTCACTGAGCAACATACCCTGGAAAGAGGCTGTATTTCGTGAGCTCAGTCACTCACTTCACTCTGCTTTGTATCACCAACAAAGCAGTCTTTGAAGTTTCTGCACAGTTGTCCCACCAGTAAACCACAGCTGAAGGAAGAAATGCTAATGGTGCTCATGGCACATTCCTGTAATAGTTTCTGTCCTCCGTGATACATCTTCAGTTTGAGAGTCTAAACCCATGCTGGCTTTTCTTCTGACCTAATTCTAACCTCTTCTGCATTTGGCCCTTCATGTGAGGCACAGGGGCATGCATGCATTTGCCCCAAGGCCCATTCTAGGAAGACAGGAGAGGATCATGAATGGAAATGCTGTACTAGTGATGCAGAGCACTAAAATAGAGTCTCTAGGCCACTGTGCAACCTTAGAAACTGCCCCAGCTGAACATACTGCTGCTGCACCCCAAAACATGCACTTGTTCCCTGTTTTGAATGTCCACATGAGCAATGACTTGATGACTGCTTGCCAAAGTTTCTTGAAATCCTTCAAGAAAAGGAAGAGAGAGAAATTCTGCAGTTGATGATAATATCTGGGGGTGCTGATTGACAGCCACCTAAACATGAGCCAGCAGTGTGCCCAGGTGGCCAAGGAGGCCAATGGCATCCTGGCAGGAATCAAGAATAGTGTGGCCAGCAGGAGCAGGGAAGTCATTGTGCACTGGTTAGGCCACACCTTGAGTACTGTGTCCAGTTTTGGGCCTCTCAGTTTAAGAAGGGACATTGAGACGCTTGACCGTGTCCAGAGAAAGGCAACGAGGCTGGGGAGAGGCCTTGAGCACAGCCTTACATGGAGAGGCTGAGGGAGCTGGGGTCGCTTAGCCTGGAGAAGAGGAGGCTCAGGGGAGACCTTCTTGCTGTCTACAACTACCTGAAGGAGGTTGTAGCCAGGTGAGGGTTGGCCTCTTCTCCCAGGCAACCAGCACCAGAACAAGAGGACACAGTCTCAGGCTGTGCCAGGGAAGTTTAGGCTGGAGGTGAGGAGAAAGTTCTTCACTGAGAGAGTAATTGGTCATTGGAATGTGCTGCCCAGGGATGTGGTGGAGTCACCATCCCTGGAGGTGTTCAAGAGGCGATTGGACGTGGCACCTGGTGCCATGGTTTAGTCATGGGGTCTGTGGTGACAGGTTGGACTTGATGATCTTTGAGGTCTCTTCCAACCTTGGTAATTCTTTGATTCTATGATTCTGTGATCTGGGAAGCTGGAAGCCAGACTGTGTGTCTCAGCCCCTGTACCAAACAGAGCTGGTTGAAACACAAGCAAGCTAAACTAAGGAGCCCCTGGGCTTTACTGTACAAGGTCCCTTAGCCAATGTTTCTCAGTGTGCATGCACCGTATCAGTGTTTCCCATTAGAGTGTATCAACTGGAAGCAAGTCATCCTCCATTTCCCAGGTATGATTTAGTAGGTACAAATCCAGGAGCTGACCCAGACTACAAGCAGTGCTAAAGAATCCCTTGCCAGCCAGCCAGGCAAGCTGGATCTTAATCTTCTCTCTTCTTTGCTGCTATTTGTTTCGGCGAGTTGGGGTTTGATTGTCAGGCTGTTTGGGGTTTTTGTTTGGTTTGGGGTTTGTTTTGTACATGGATGGATTACATTTCTTGCCAGCCCACTTTCTCATTCAAACACGTTACAGAGGAAGTAAGGGGGTGGAGGAAATCAGGAACAAATGACCGGCAGAAAATGGCATTAGAAGGCTTAGTGCATAGCCTGATCCTTAGCCCTGTGCGCAGTGCTGTTCCTACACATCAGCATAGCTCTCTAAAGCAGGGGAGCCTGTGCCACAGGGAAAGGAAAAGTGGTTTTTAAGATGTTGCTCTCCATGGAAATTCATCAAAGAAAATATGCCAGAGCCCTGGAGTCAAGATGTCCCCAAGGCTGCCCGTTTTCTCCTCCCCAAAACACTGCATTCACCAATCCATGCCCAAAGCTCTTAACACACTATCTCCTGCTCCCCTCAATGGATGTGTGGATCAAGTAATCCAACCTTTCTCTGCACTGTCCAACAGCTGCCAACAAGAGCCCTGGGCTAGCCAGGCTCAGGAAACACCTTGCATATGTTCTCCTTTCTTAAGAGGTCACAGACCTGGTAATTCTCAGTAACATCCTCCCACTACCTGCAACACACAGACACAGACAGGGAAGAAAGCAGTTTGAAAGAAAGAGTCAAACCTTTCCCTTTCCTTGCTTTCAAGGCTTTCTTTGGCCCTAATGTTCATCTCCTCCCCACTTGAGGACAGACACAGCTCAGTGACAAAGAAATCCCTTTCTCAACACCCATATTCCTGATCACCATCAGCACATCTTGCCTTACTCACAAGAGTGGGACTGGAACAAAGGGTCGGTGGGGGACCCCGGCTTTGCTGGCATCAGAGGAACAAGCTGCAGGCATGATGGCCAGCAGCACCTGGAAAAAGCCCAGGAAGAAGGGCTGCTCAGTCATTAAGATACCTCAACAACAGCTCTGCTCCAAGCTTCCCTTTAACAGAGGCCATATATGAGTCAATAGGAGGGCCTGCTGGGTTTGCTCTGAAGTGAACAAGTGACAGAGAAATGCAACCTCAGTTTTCCCTGATCTCTGCCTTAGAAATGTTCAAGACCCTGTTAAAAGAATTGCTGAACCATTTTGGATGCACTTGGTGCTGGCACACCCATGCCCACACACATCAGTTTGCTCACAAGCCACCAGTGTCACGTCTGAGAAGATTCCAGTAAGAGTGCAAACACAGAGAGGCACTTGAGTACCTAGAGCAGATGAAGCTGGGATGCAAAATGTTGCTTCCAAGAGAAATCCATTAACATGCAGAAACTTACCAAGGTGTTGGATGAAACCAGAAATACAGCATGATCATTCACATAGCATCTTTCTTTTTGGGGGGGGGGGGGACAGGGGATAAAAAAAAATTAGTTTGATTTCCTCTGTAGAGTGGAATGGAATGGAATGGAATGGAATGGAATGGAATGGAATGGAATGGAATGGAATGGAATGGAATGGAATGGAATGGAATGGAATGGAATGGAATGGAATGGAATGGAATGGAATGGAATGGAATAGACCAGACCAGACCAGGTTGGAAAAGATCTTTGAGATCATTGACTCCAACCTATCACCCAACACCATCTGATCAACTAAACCATGGCACCAAGCACCCCATCCAGTCTCTTCCTAAACACCTCCAGTGATGGGAACTTCACCACCTCCCTGGACAGCACATCCCAATGGCCAGTCTCTATGTCTATGAAAAACTTCTTCCTAACATCCAGCCTAAACTTCCCCTGGTGCAGCTTGAGACTGTGTCCTCTTGTTCTGATGCTGGTTGCCTGAGAGAATAGAGCAGCCCCCACCTGGCTACAACCTCCCCTCAGGGAGTTGTAGAAAGCAAGAAGGCCTCCCCTGAGCCTCCTCGTCTCCAGGCTAAGCAACCCCAGCTCCCTCAGCCTCTCCTCATAGTTCTTACAAATCAGCAGATCCAGGTCCAAAAGCTGGGTAAAAAAACGTCTATCAGTCTATGTACAGGTTTTCCATATATTTTAAATTGATCTGTCATCTACAGCAACCTCTAAAAAGATGTCTCCTTCTAAGGTGTGAAGGTACACTCTCACAGTTACTTCTCTGTTGCAGCACTCAGATGCACAGTTAATCCTTGTGCTAGAACAAGTTTCCTTCTGACATTCCCTGGTGGATGGTGATAAAACTGATAGGTACTGACATGTAAAGGTATTTCTGACAAGAGCACAGAGTCTCAAGCTGCACCAGGGGAGGTTTAGGCTGGATGTTAGGAAGAAGTTCTTCACAGAAAGAGAGATTGGCCATTGGAATGTGCTGCCCAGGGAGGTGGTGGAGTCACCATCAGTGGAGGTGTTTGGGAGGAGACTTGATGGGGTGCTTGTTGCCATGGTTTAGTTGATTAGATAGTGTTGGATGATAGGTTGGATGTGATGATCTTGAGGGTCTCTTCCAATCTGGTTTAATCTATTCTATTCTATTCTATTCTATTCTATTCTATTCTATTCTATTCTATTCTATTCTATTCTATTCTATTCTATTCTATTCTTCTATTCTATTCTGTGGCACCCAGTGTGGTAGATGCCTACTACATGGCGGGGTTGAAAGCTGTCAGCAAACTCAAGCACTTCCAACCTTGAACCTTTGTTTGCCTTTTAATGCTGAATCTTCACTTTGGAGCACTGTCAAGTCATCTAACTGCTAAAACTCCAGCACAGAAGGTGGTGCACAACCCTGGTAAACTGTCCTCAGATAGGTTATGAAGTTTTGAATACCTCCAGGGACAGTGACTCCACCACCTCCCTGGGCAGCACATTCCAAGGGCCAATTACTCTCTCTGTGAAGAACTTTCTCCTTACCTTGAGCCTAAACTTCCTCTGACCTGAGACTGTGTCCTCTTGTTCTGGTGCTGGCTGTCTGGGAGAAGAGATCAACTCCCATCTGGCTACAACCTCCTTTCAGGTAGCTGTAGAGAGCAATTAGGTCTCCCTTGAGCCTCCTCTTCTCCAGGCTAAACAACCCCAGCTCCCTTAGCACGTTCTCATAGGGCTTGTGCTCCAGACCTCTCATGGTCTAGTTAGTCATGAGGTGTTTGACTTGATGATCTCTGAACCTTATTGATTCTCTGGTTCTATGATTCTATGAATCTATGATTCAATGATTCAATGATTCTATGATTCAATGATTCTATGATTCAATAGACAGAGGCATGCAGAAGAATGATGTAAGGGGCAAGATAGTGGCAAGGATTGGATACAAGAGAATCACAGAGTCACCAAGGTTGGAAGAGACCTCAAAGATCATTGAGTCCAACCTGTCGCCACAGACCTCATGATTAGACCATGGCACCAAGTGCCACGTCCAATCCCCTCCTGAACACCTCCAGGGATGGTGACTCCACCACCTCCCTGGGCAGCACATTCCAATGGCTAACAACTCTCTCGGTGAAGAAGTTTCTCCTCACCTTGAGCCTAAACTTCCCCTAGTGCAGCTTGAGACTGTGTCCTCCTGTTCTGGTGATGGTTGTTTGAGAGAAGAGGCCAACTCCCTCCTGGCTGCAACCAACTTTCATGTAGTTGTAGAGAGCAATTAGGTCTCCTCTGAGTCTCCTCTTCTCCAGGCTAAGCAACCACAGCTCCCTCAACCTCTCCTTGTAGGGCTTGTGCTCAAGGCTTCTCACCAGCCTACTGACAGGGCTCCCATGGGAATGAAATGCCAAGACACAATGCAAGTCACATGAAGCTGGCACAATCCAAGGATTAAAAATGCAAACATTGAGAATCCTCAGATGACTTCCTGAAAATGGCAATGCAGTCCTCTCCTTTACTGCAAGGCCTGTAGCTGAAAACCACACTTGCAGGGGTGTTTTAAGCTAGCTGTGGAAAAATAGCAAGGAATGAGAGCATGATGCACGTGCAGTGGGGCTGAATTACTGCTGCTGTTCGATCTGCAGGCTTCTGGTTTTAATAATCACTCCCAGAATATCCAGGGGATTTCAGAGAAGGAGCAGGGAAAATGAAATGCAGGGAGAAAAATGCAAAGTTCTTTGGCAAAACATCAGGTTGTCCTGGCTAATAATAGCCTTCTGCTAGCAGCTGTTGATATGGACTAAGAAGTGTGGGCTTCTCGGTCCCCTTATGCCCTGGAAGTGTGAATGCTCGGACGCTGAATTTTACCATCCTCTGTCTATGGGGATCAGCACTTTGGTTAACTTCCTGACAGTTTCCCCCATCAAACTTACTCAAAAAGCCTAGGAAGTCAGCAGGGATCTTCTTGGTGACTGCTTTAGATTTTGAATCTGGGATGAACTTGTCCAAGGGCAGAAAGACCTGGAGAGGGGTCTGGAGAGCAGGTCTTGTGAAGAGCAGCTGAGGGAGCTGGGATTGCTTAGTCTGGAGAAAAGGAGGCTGAGGGAAGGTGTCACTGCTCTCTACAACTATCGGAAAGAAGGTTGTGGTGAGGTGGGGGTCAGCCTCTGCTGCTTAGTATCAGGTGACAGAATGAGAGGAGATGGCCTGAAATTGTGCCAGGGAAAGTTTAGGCTGGAGGTGAGGAGAAAGTTCTTCCCAGAGAGAGTTGTTAGCCATTGGAATGTGCTGCCCAGGGAGGTGGTGGAGTCACCGTCCCTGGAGGTGTTCAAGAGGGGATTGGATGTGGCACTTGGTGCCATGGTTTAGTAGTCCTGAGGTGTTGGGTGACAGGTTGGACTTGATGATGTTTGGGGTCTTTTCCAGCCTTATTGATTCTATGATTAAGTTGGATATTAGGAAAAATTTCTTTCCTGCAACAGTGATCAGGTGTTGAAATAGGCTGCCTAGGGAGGTGGTGGAGTCACCATAGTTTGAGGTATTCAAGAAACACGAGGACATGTCACTATGGGACGTGGTTTAATAGCCCTGGCGGCCTTAGGCTGGAGGCCTTTCCCAACAAAACAGTTCCCTGATTCTCTGATGCTGACATGCAGTGTTTCAGATTTAAAGGATCAACTCTAAGAGCAAAGTCAACCAGTTTTATAAAACCATTTTCCCACATCCCTCACAGCAGCCAAGGATCCCTCCCACTAAGTGGCAGAAAATGGGACTCACCTTTGTCTAGGGAGGTAGAGATCTTGCAAGCCTGGGAAAGTGTACCTTCAAAGGGCAGTGTATCAGACTACTATGACTAAGAGAAATAAGGTTACAGTGCTAGAGTTCCCTAGCACACTGGCTGGCCTAACAACCTGTTGGTCTTTGTTGCACAGTCACTGCTCGTTGCCAGTCATATCAAGCATGAGTATTAGCAGCCCAATTTGTTGTATCTATGGAGTCAGGTAGGGAGGAGGGCAAACAAACAAACAAAAAAGCAGCAACAGGCAGTAAGAAGTCTTATTTTCTTTTTTATATATATATATATATATATATATATATGAATAAAATTTTATTGAATTGGAATTTTAGACAATTAGAAAGAACAAAGAAAGAGGAGCAAACAGTCTCATGGAGGGTAGGAATCAGAAGAGCTTTCCCAGTAGAAGAGGAGGCCTGCTGAGGGCAGTGTTCCTGCAGATGTCACACAGAGGTTGTTGTACAAGCAGGGAGAATGTGTCTGGGCTGTTCTTTGATTGTTTTGGGTGGGTTGTTTTTTTTGCCTCCCACATTAGGATTTCTAAAGCCACTCTTCTTCCCCTATCAATACAACCACCCAGCAGCAAAGTAAAGAGACAGGCAGGAAAGAGGATGTCTCTTGGAGAAACCCCCCGAGCCACCAGCCCGCTCTGCTGCAGAGGTTTGCACCCATTCTGCAAGGAGTTGTGTAGGGGGTGGAAGGAAGAGAGGTTGGGGTTTATTTTTCTCCTTTTTATGTTCTCTTTTATTTTAAGCAAAGAAGGCACAAAGTCTCAGCCAAGCTTCAAACTTAGTACCACCTGGGAGCCCCCAGCCTCCCAAAAAGTCACTGTGTCAACGTGGGAACCCAGCCCTCACCTCTCCCTCCTCTTCCTCATCGTCTGTGCTTGCATTTGAAAGGTACCACTCAGGCAGAAGGCCCTGCCCAAGGTTTGTGCACTGTTAGGGAAAGTAAAGCTGTGCCAGGACAAGGAAAGTGGGGATGAGGAAGAGTCTGTTGGCTTCAACAGATCTTTTTTCCAATGTGAGAGCTACAAAAAGTCACCTGTGACTCCTCACATTGCTTTTCCAAGAGTAGACCCGGGAGGGCTCTGGTGCTTTTGGAGGTGACCACTACCTTTACATGTGAAAGGGCTGGTGTTATGCAAGAGGTTCAAGACATCCACCCAGGCATCATCTCTTTGAGCCAGTGTTCTCTAGGAGGGTAAGTTCCAGCCCTCGGTCCAGCCCTCCAAATGGCACCGCATTCCTCCAGTGGTTCAACTCTTGGCTTTGATTAAGGCTATTTAGTTGCAATAGAAAAAGGATAGGTGCCAGCCACAGCCACCTCCCTGGCTGTGATGAGATGGCAGAGCCCCTGGCAGATGTCACCAGTATGCAGTCCCAGGACGCTGAGGGAAGCAGGGGAGGCAGAGAGATTGCATGTGGGCTTCCACAGGGTTGCCTCCTCCATTATGCCCGTGCTTTCACTCTTTCTAAGGAGAAGGGTTTGGAAATACATCCTGCCAACCTCAGCATCTGGGAAGTCCATGCACATGGGAGAGTGGGAATGGAAACTTTCCTCCGTGTGAGTGCCCCGAGCACAATGTATGCCCTGCCATGCCAGCCAGCCCTGGATAGCCTAAGAAGGAAAATCCACCTCACAAACACCAAAGCTGCAGTGTTTGAAGCCACTTGACCCAAACCAGATAGCCTAGGGGCGGCAGACACCTCCGGGCTTGCCTGCTGCTCTGCCACACCACTCTGTTCCTCTGTGCCTCCTGAATAAACCCAGCAACACCTCCCACAATAAAAAAAATCACCACCAAAAAACCAAACAAAAAGCCATGAGCCCTACAGCAGCAGCAGCAGCAGTAGCAGTAGCATCCTCCCCCTGCATGGAGTGTCTTGGGGAAGGATGCTCAGATGACTGCATCCTCCGCAGCCATGAACAGGGCTCTGGCAGTGCCCTGAGCTAGTGCAGGAAAAACACCCTGTCTGAGAAGGACCTGTGTGTGTCTGTGGTTTTATCTGTATCTGTCTCTGTGTGTTTGTGTTGGGGTAAGGGAAGAACTGCAGAAAATAAAGACTAATGCTCCCCTATCCATGTCTCCATCCAGCCATCCCCTTGGCCGTGCTGGTGGCTGTGCCCTCTTCTTGCCCCTCCGAGCACCCAGCCCGAGCACCCTGCCCTCCTCTTTCCAGCAGCAGAGCCAGGGCCATGGGAAGGGGGCTGGGGCCACCATTTTGAGGCATACCCTGCCTCAGCACCCCTCCATGCTTAGCTTCCCCCCGCCCCAATGCAGCCTGACATCCTCTTGGAAATAAAACAGTGACAACAACTGAAAAAGAACCCCCAAAAATATAGATCTCCCCAAACCTTCCTGAAAGACCCAAATGGATGGAGTCAAACCCCAACAAAACCAATGGCAAACAAAAGCAAAAGTCCCCCCCACCCGAAGTCAGGGCCAGGCGCATGTTCCAGCTGGGGCCCAGCAGCCAGGGAGTGCACTTTGGCCTCCCCACTCCCCTGGCCTTGGCACATCTGCAGCTTCCACTGGCGCAAGGAGCCCTGGTTGCCAGGAGCGATACAGCGTGGCCTGGCCGTCCCACCGGCTGGCAGCGGCCTCGGGAGGAGAGGGCATGGGGGAGAGGCGAGTGCGTGTGTGTGTGTCCCCCATCGCCTCACCACCTTTCAGGAAGGTCTTTTCGCCCCATGAGGTACAAGAAGCCCCTTGCTCGGATCTTGGCTGCCGGCACGGCCTTACACGAGGGAGCCAGCCCGGCTCTGGGCGGGCACCATGACCGGCACAGCCCCGATGCGCTCCAGCGTGGCCTGGCTGACGGCGTAGGAGCGGGTGTGCGGCAGCCGCGGCTTCCTGCTGATCGAGCCGTTGCTCCGGATCACCTCCTGAGGGGACGGCGCCGTGCTGGCTGTCACCACCAGCGTCTTAGGGGGAGCGGGAGAGGGGTGGCCACCGTTGGCATAGACGGGGCGGGTGCTCGTGCTCCCGAGCGGGAGAAGGGGGCTGGTGGGCATCATTGCTGTTGCTGAAGCGGGTGAAGGAGTCTGTGGCGTGGTTGGCTTTGGGGTCGTTCCAGTAGCGGCTGTTGTAGGTGTTGGAAGAGGTGAGGGTGTCGTTCTCCGAGGAGGACGCGTCGGCGTGGAATGTCTTTGCGGCGGAGGAGCATTTGGGCGGCAGGTCGTCCTCCCTGGGAAGGAGAGTGTGTGAGGGCACGCAGAGGACGGTGCCTGCTTGCCCACCAGTCCCCCCACCAAACCCTGCTGGGGGCAACACCATCAGTTCAAGGTGAAGGACAGCACCAACTTGCTCCTTGGCCAGCTTACTGGTCTGTCTTTGCAGGATGCAACTCTGCACATCAATTGCTCTGTGCCACTACTGCTGAGACAGGCAACTCACACTCACATGTTGGGGGGGATAAAATGAATTGAATGGAATAGAGTGGAGTGGAGTGGAATGGGGAATGGAATGGGGAATGGAATGGAGTGGAATGGAATGGAGTAGAATGGAACAGAACAGAAGGAAGAGAAGAGAGAAGAGAAGAGAAGAGAAGAGAAGAGAAGAGAAGAGAAGAGAAGAGAAGAGAAGAGAAGAGAAGAGAAGAGAAGAGAGAGAAGAGAAGAGAAAGAGAAGAGAAGAGAAGAGAAGAGAAGAGGAAGAGAAGAGGAAGAGAAAGGAAGAGAAGAGGAAGAGAAGAGGAAGAGAAGAGGAAGAGAAGAGGAAGAGAAGAGGAAGAGAAGAGGAAGAGAAGAGGAAGAGAAGAGGAAGAGGAGAAGAATTCAATTTTTGTTATTGGAAGAGACCTTCAAGATCAAGTCTAATTGTCAACCCAGCAGCACCAGACCGTGTCTCTCAGCACCACATGTACATGGCTCCTAAACCACTCCAGAGTTAGTGACACCACCACCACCCTGGGCAGCTTGCTGCTGGTACTTCACAGGCAGTCATTATGACTGTACAGCCAATAAAGCTGATCCTCAGGGCAGCTGCAGCAAGCTACCAGAGGTAAACACTGTGGCCATAACACCCCAGGGTTTGTCTCCAGAGCTTTTCAGCTGTCACTGCTATTACGGGTCAGGATCTCCACCACATCACTCTCCTGTAGAGCTAACAACATCAAGTCTAAGCTCTCAATAAAGGCAATACTGAAAACAAAATACATTGTGGCCTTTCTTCATTTTCTTCCTCCATTTCTGGGACATACACGGACATCTTCACCCAGCCCAGGGAAACATGCCCAGGACTAGCAAGAGTGAGATTTCTGATTGCCTTCCTGCCAGCTGCTGCTTTTGCTGGGCAAGCAGAGGTTCCCTGTCACCAGCTTTCCCTGACCCTTACCTTATCTCATTGGGAATTTCTTCCTCTTCTTCCTCTTTGTGTTTATTTTTCCAGTAAAACAGTGCCACAGCTACCAACACAATGCAAACAACAAGCACGACGGCGCCCGTGGCCACCGCTCCTGCAATCAGGCCAATGCTCCGGGGGTGGGCTGTGGAGATGATTGAACAGAGAATGGAGAAGAAATCAGGGCCAGGCTGGGGCCAAGCTACTGTGTCTTGGAAGTGGGGAAAGGCAACATCCCCATTCTAGGGCACAATAATCTGTTAGAAATGTGCATGGTTGACAGCAAACACAGTTACACAGTTTAGTGTCACGAGAGAGAAGCAGGTGGCCAAACCTCCCTTGGCAAAATACTTACGTGCAATGACTTGCAGGTCCAGAAGGCAAGTGCTGGTTCCAATGGCATTTGAAGCCACACATTGGTAAAGACCTGAGGACACAGTGCTGATATTTCGAAGGGTGACAGTGCCCTGGACTTGGTCTAGTCAGAGAGAAAAGAAGGATTTAAATCCCTCCCCCTCCTTGAGGAAAACCATGAAAAGGCAAAGCCAGCAATTAAGAGAACTTTGGTGGGAGACTATCTAAAGAGAGAAATAAATTAGGGAATAACCTTGAGATGGAAGCATTGTGCACACATACACACACACAGAGACAAGATTAGGTCTTAAGGAGCTTACACTAGATGTTTCTTTTTCTTCTTATAGATTAATTTCTGCAAATGAAAGCTTTGGACTCTCAGCATTGTATGAGAAAAGGGAGGAAAGAAGAGATGTGCAATTATCTATACCCAGATCTACCTGCTAAATTAAATCCTGCCCTGCAGAGCCACTGCTCAGGAGAGCTCCCTGCCTGCTGCTCTGCCAGTTTCGCTCATTCCTGAATTGCATCAAACTAAAATGCTCTTAAAATGCAGCAAGATAAAGGGCAAAAGTACAGCTCTCACTACTTGGTCAGGACACCCAGGCTAAAAAATCTTATGGATGGGAGTTGGGGTTGGCCAGCAGTCAGTCTGATCAGTGTCTTGCTTTTACACACATTTGAAAGGCAGCTCTGGTGGTAACTTATTGGAGAACACTATCCTCATTATCAGAAGTTTCCTGGGATGACTCTGTCTCCCTTCTCTTAGTTTCCATTCCACGTGCTTTTCATTTGGCTTAAAATGCAGGGAGACCACGGCTGAAATCTCTAGCCACACACCAACATCTGGCAACCATGTTCTCTCTCTCTCACCCAGCAAAATCCTTGGGGTTCCTCAATGGGAAACATGTTTCTGTACCAAAAGAACGTGAATTTAAGGGGCCCACTGGAGAGTACCTAGTCCACCATGGGCCCTAGGAATCTTCCTTCCAACAAAATGACCATACAAGTGCTGGCAGACACTCAATGAGCCAAGCCACCTCTGCAGCTCAGACAAAGGAAAGCTCAGGCTGTCACCCGGGAAATGGGAGGATAATCAACAGAATGAGCACCTTGTGTGGCAGTTGGGGGCAACTTGGGAACGTTGTCCAGTTTCTCCCAGAGGTATGTTGGCCGGGGGATGCCTTCTTCAGAGCTGCAGGTCAGCGTGACATCGCTGCCCACATCCAGAGATCCCTGGATTCTACAAAGTGGAGCAGAAGGAGGAACTGCAAGAGAAGAGAGGAAGGTAACAGCAGATCAGGAAATCTGTCTGAACAGTGGAGTGCAAGGTCTTTCTGGACACAAGCTGCTGGGGAAAGCAAGAACGCTGGCATGAGCTGACAAGGGGACAAGAGGAAGGCAGCAGACAAACACCCATTGAGGTTTGAGGAGTAACAATTCACAGAGATTCCTGAGCCACCAGTTTATCAAGGTTGCAGACTACAGCTGACTTTCACAGCAGTCAGTTCTCTTAGATCCCTCCCCAGAGGAAAAGGTGAGAGCCAGGGTGGTGAGAGCTAACAGAGCTGCAGATAGAATTTGCTGTGGCTGGACTTTGCTCTCATATCCCTGTAACAGCAGGCACTCAGAAGTATTTAACATCCCAGGGAACGTCCACTAATAATTGCTTTCACAAAAAGAAAGCAAAGATCTGAAGTCATTCTCTGCTCCTGTTGCTGTGCACAAAACTCCTATGGTCCCTCCAGGATGGCTTCATACTTTATTCATTGCTTCTTTGCAACTCTGCATCACAATGCTGCCACGAAAGCTTTCTCTCCACCATATTTTAAAACCCCTTTGTATGCTTGCGATGGGTTAATGCCCATCCTGGAAACTGGGGGGAGCATTTTGAGTGCTTTGCCCTCCCTGCAGGGTGTTTTCCCCCTGGGAAACTGAGTCTGTTCCACTCCCCCTCCCTGCCCAGCTAGGGCATAAAAAGGTGGAGACCACGTGGCTCAGTTGCTAGAGCATGAAACCCTTAATGTCAAGGCTTGTGGGTTCAAGCCCACAGTGGGCAGCAGTTGTCCTCCCTTTATACCCTAGCTGGGCAGGAAGGGGGAGTGGAACAGACTCAGTTTCCCAGGGGGAAAATGCCCTGCAGGGAGGGCAAAGCACTCGAAAGCCCTCCCCTCCCGTTTTCAGGATGGGCATTAACCCATCACAGCGCTGCCTGCATATGAAAGCTATGTGCCCTACAAACTCCCACAACACCCACAAAGCAGCCCATCCCTAACCACAGGATCTCTGGGGGCTCCAATGCATATGCCACCATATTGCTCTTCCAGGGTGCACTATGACAGGCAGAGGATGCCCTAGTCCCTTTTCCTTCTCTCTCCCCCGTAATACCAATAAACACACCCAAGACAGTAAGTCCAATGACTCCAATATTCCTGACGCCTCGGTCGGGAAGATTGTTGACCAAACACTGGTACGTGCCAGTATCCGATAGCTGAGTGTTGTTGATGAAGATGGAGGCACTGGTGGTTGGCATTGTCACAGCAAACCCCACTCGCCCATAGAACTGGGGTGCACCACCAAAGATCTGACCCCCTTGGTAGAGAATAACCTGGAAAAGAAAGGAAGGCTCAAATAATACTCTGCAGGGGCTGAGGAAGGAGGAAGAAGAGCAAGCAAAACACGGTCTTCCGAAAGGCAAAAAGACCACTTCCTAAAGGATCTCTGAATAACCACACCTCAATATGCACTTGTCCCATGCAGGCCAATTCCAGCAGAGGTGCTTTCTGTAAAACCAGAGCATGCTTTGCTTTCTGTTCACAAAGGTAAACAGACGAGGTAGACACCCAAGTCTTCCAGCACAGTTAAAGTGGCAATACCAGCCAGCTTCATGTAATAGTCATTGCCCATCAGGATGGGATCAATGTAGAGAAGCAACGAATCTGCAGGTTAGTGACTCCTTCACTAGAAAGCATCTGCCCAGTGGACAGAACCATTTTGAGTCTCAGCCAGGAAGATCTTGTCACGATTTCACACAGCTTGCTGAAGATCATGAATGACAGGCAATGCAACCCTCGAACCTGCAAAGCCTCTACCGGTCAGATGCCTTATATAATACTCTCCTCCAGTCCCAGAGGAGCAAGTACACTTCAGTTGCAGGTTCTCACAACCAAATGTGCTGGAGGCAGTGTGCATGTCAGAGTAAAGTCATTCTTTGGCTGCCTGAGTATGTGGGCAAAAAACAGGCCAGTAGATCTCCTGTTACATGCCCACCACAACAGACTCTCATTTGCTAATATTCATAACAATGGATCTGCATAAGCCACAGATAGTGAAGAAGTTAGAAGAGAAGTAAAAGGAGAGATGGGTCTTTGAGAGGCCATTGTTATGGCATTGGAGCAGGCTGGCCAGAGAGGTTGTAGAGTCTCCTTCTCTGGTAACTTTCAAAACCCACCTGAATGTCTTCCTGTGCAGCCTGCCCTAGGTTATCCTGCTTTGGCAGCAGGGTTGAACTTATTGATCTCTGAAGGTCCCTTGCAACTCCTAACATTCTCTTATTCTGTGATTTTTACATAGATTTCACAAGTTTAAGTCTGTAGCTGCTCCCAGGTCCTATAAATCCCACATCTATCACCCCATTACCTGGATTACATCTCCTGTGCTCTTCAGAACACACAAATCACCAGAGCACCAATACAGAATCACACACACCTGCCCCAACTACACATCCCACCAAGGCAACCAAGGACACAATGTACATCAGTGAATAAAGCACTGAAGAAATCAAACCCATGTATGTTCAGCAATAAAGGGTCAAAGAAGTCCTGGGACAACCACAGTTCAATATTGTGAAGGGTATACATGCA
>JAWKAJ010000301.1:0-18116 GCA_033816785.1 Picus viridis
CCCTTTAGGTGCTTCCCAAGCCCTCTAGAAGCGCCAGGAACCATCCAGGGAGCACCAGGAAGCATCCAGGAAGCATCCAGGAAGCTTCCTCAGATAGACCAGGAAGCTCCAAGCTCCATCTGGGAAGCTTCAGAATCCCTTTAGGTGCTTCCCAAGCCCTCTAGAAGCGCCAGGAACCATCCAGGAGCACCAGGAACCATCCAGGGAGCATCCAGGAAGCTTCCTCAGATGGACAGGAAGCTTCCTCAGATGGACAGGAAGCTCCAAGCTCCATCTGGGAAGCTTCAGAATCCCTTTAGGTGCTTCCCAAGCCCTCTAGAAGCGCCAGGAACCATCCAGGGAGCTCCAGGAACCATCCAGGAAGCATCCAGGAAGCTTCCTCAGATGGACAGGAAGCTTCCTCAGAAGGACAGGAAGCTTCCTCAGATAGACAGGAAGCTCCAAGCTCCATCTGGGAAGCTTCAGAATCCCTTTAGGTGCTTCCCAAGCCCTCTAGAAGCGCCAGGAACCATCCAGGGAGCACCAGGAACCATCCAGGAAGCATCCAGGAAGCTTCCTCAGATGGACAGGAAGCTCCAAGCTCCATCTGGGAAGCTTCAGAATCCCTTTAGGTGCTTCCCAAGCCCTCTAGAAGCGCCAGGAACCATCCAGGGAGCACCAGGAACCATCCAGGAAGCATCCAGGAAGCTTCCTCAGATGGACAGGAAGCTTCCTCAGATGGACAGGAAGCTCCAAGCTCCATCTGGGAAGCTTCAGAATCCCTTTAGGTGCTTCCCAAGCCCTCTAGAAGCGCCAGGAACCATCCAGGGAGCACCAGGAACCATCCAGGGAGCATCCAGGAAGCTTCCTCAGATGGACAGGAAGCTCCAAGCTCCATCTGGGAAGCTTCAGAATCCCTTTAGGTGCTTCCCAAGCCCTCTAGAAGCGCCAGGAACCATCCAGGGAGCACCAGGAACCATCCAGGGAGCATCCAGGAAGCTTCCTCAGATGGACAGGAAGCTTCCTCAGATGGACAGGAAGCTCCAAGCTCCATCTGGGAAGCTTCAGAATCCCTTTAGGTGCTTCCCAAGCCCTCTAGAAGCGCCAGGAACCATCCAGGGAGCACCAGGAACCATCCAGGGAGCATCCAGGAAGCTTCCTCAGATGGACAGGAAGCTTCCTCAGAAGGACAGGAAGCTTCCTCAGATAGACAGGAAGCTCCAAGCTCCATCTGGGAAGCTTCAGAATCCCTTTAGGTGCTTCCCAAGCCCTCTAGAAGCGCCAGGAACCATCCAGGGAGCACCAGGAACCATCCAGGAAGCATCCAGGAAGCTTCCTCAGATAGACAGGAAGCTCCAAGCTCCATCTGGGAAGCTTCAGAATCCCTTTAGGTGCTTCCCAAGCCCTCTAGAAGCGCCAGGAACCATCCAGGAGCTCCAGGAAGCATCCAGGAAGCATCCAGGAAGCTTCCTCAGATAGACAGGAAGCTCCAAGCTCCATCTGGGAAGCTTCAGAATCCCTTTAGGTGCTTCCCAAGCCCTCTAGAAGCGCCAGGAACCATCCAGGAGCTCCAGGAACCATCCAGGAAGCATCCAGGAAGCTTCCTCAGATGGACAGGAAGCTTCCTCAGAAGGACAGGAAGCTTCCTCAGATGGACCTCCAAGCTCCATCTGGGAAGCTTCAGAATCCCTTTAGGTGCTTCCCAAGCCCTCTAGAAGCGCCAGGAACCATCCAGGAGCTCCAGGAAGCATCCAGGAACCATCCAGGAAGCTTCCTCAGATGGACAGGAAGCTCCAAGCTCCATCTGGGAAGCTTCAGAATCCTTTAGGTGCTTCCCAAGCCCTCTAGAAGCTCCAGGAACCATCCAGGAGCTCCAGGAACCATCCAGGAAGCATCCAGGAAGCTTCCTCAGATGGACAGGAAGCTCCAAGCTCCATCTGGGAAGCTTCAGAATCCCTTTAGGTGCTTCCCAAGCCCTCTAGAAGCGCCAGGAACCATCCAGGGAGCACCAGGAAGCATCCAGGGAGCATCCAGGAAGCTTCCTCAGATGGACAGGAAGCTCCAAGCTCCATCTGGGAAGCTTCAGAATCCCTTTAGGTGCTTCCCAAGCCCTCTAGAAGCTCCAGGAACCATCCAGGAGCTCCAGGAACCATCCAGGAAGCATCCAGGAAGCTTCCTCAGATGGACAGGAAGCTCCAAGCTCCATCTGGGAAGCTTCAGAATCCCTTTAGGTGCTTCCCAAGCCCTCTAGAAGCTCCAGGAACCATCCAGGGAGCACCAGGAACCATCCAGGGAGCATCCAGGAAGCTTCCTCAGATAGACAGGAAGCTCCAAGCTCCATGTGGGAAGCTTCAGAATCCCTTTAGGTGCTTCCCAAGCCCTCTAGAAGCACCAGGAACCATCCAGGGAGCACCAGGAAGCATCCAGGAAGCATCCAGGAAGCTCAGATGGACAGGAAGCTTCCTCAGATGGACAGGAAGCTCCAAGCTCCATCTGGGAAGCTTCAGAATCCCTTTAGGTGCTTCCCAAGCCCTCTAGAAGCTCCAGGAACCATCCAGGAGCTCCAGGAAGCATCCAGGAAGCATCCAGGAAGCTTCCTCAGATAGACAGGAAGCTCCAAGCTCCATCTGGGAAGCTTCAGAATCCCTCAGGTGCTTCCCAAGCCCTCTAGAAGCTCCAGGAACCATCCAGGAGCTCCAGGAAGCTCCAGGAAGCATCCAGGAAGCTTCCTCAGATGGACAGGAAGCTTCCTCAGATGGACAGGAAGCTCCAAGCTCCATGTGGGAAGCTTCCCAAGGTGCTTCCCAAGCCCTCTAGAAGCTCCAGGAACCATCCAGGAACCATCCAGGAAGCATCCAGGAAGCTTCCTCAGATGGACAGGAAGCTCCAAGCTCCATCCGGGAAGCTTCAGAATCCCTTTAGGTGCTTCCCAAGCCCTCTAGAAGCTCCAGGAACCATCCAGGAACCATCCAGGAAGCATCCAGGAAGCTTCCTCAGATGGACAGGAAGCTCCAAGCTCCATCCGGGAAGCTTCAGAATCCCTTTAGGTGCTTCCCAAGCCCTCTAGAAGCTCCAAGAACCATCCAGGAAGCTTCCCCAGATGGACAGGAAGCCTCAGGAACCATCCAGGAAGCTTCCTCAGATGGACTTCCCCAGCCCCCCAGGAAGCCGCCTCGGGCAGGCAGGAAGCTTCCCGATCCCTCCAGGAAGCTCCAAGCTCCATCCAGGAAGCTTCATAATCCCTCTGGAAGCTTCCCAAGCCCTCTAGAAGCTGCAGGAACCATCCAGGAGGCTTCCTCAGATGGACAGGAAGCTTCCCCAGCCCCCAGGAAGCTTCCTGATCCCTCCAGGATCCCTCTAGAAGCTTTCAATCCCTCTGGGAAGCGCCAGGAGCCATCCAGGAAGCTTCCTAATCTGTCTGGCAAGCTTCACACTCCATCCAGGAAGCTTCCCAGTCCCTCCAGGGAGCTTCCCAATCATCCAGGAAGCTTCCCAGTCCCTCCAGGGAGCTTCCCAGTCCCTCCAGGGAGCTTCCCAAATCATCCAGGGAAGCTTCCCAATCCTTCCAGGGAGCTTCCCAATCCCTCCAGGGAGCTTCCCAGTCCCTCCAGGGAGCTTCCCAGTCCCTCCAGGGAGCTTCCCAGTCCCTCCAGGGAGCTTCCCAGTCCCTCCAGGGAGCTTCCTAAATCATCCAGGAAGCTTCCCAATCCTTCCAGGGAGCTTCCCAGTCCCTCCAGGGAGCTTCCCAGTCCCTCCAGGGAGCTTCCCAGTCCCTCCAGGGAGCTTCCTAAATCATCCAGGAAGCTTCCCAATCCCTCCAGGGAGCTTCCCAGTCCCTCCAGGGAGCTTCCCAGTCCCTCCAGGGAGCTTCCCAGTCCCTCCAGGGAGCTTCCCAGTCCCTCCAGGGAGCTTCCTAAATCATCCAGGAAGCTTCCCAATCCTTCCAGGGAGCTTCCCAGTCCCTCCAGGGAGCTTCCCAGTCCTTCCAGGGAGCTTCCCAGTCCCTCCAGGGAGCTTCCCAGTCCCTCCAGGGAGCTTCCCAGTCCCTCCAGGGAGCTTCCTAAATCATCCAGGAAGCTTCCCAATCCTTCCAGGAGCTTCCCAGTCCCTCCAGGGAGCTTCCCAGTCCCTCCAGGGAGCTTCCCAATCCTTCCAGGGAGCTTCCCAGTCCCTCCAGGGAGCTTCCCAGTCCCTCCAGGGAGCTTCCCAGTCCCTCCAGGGAGCTTCCCAGTCCCTCCAGGAGCTTCCCAATCCCTCCAGGGAGCCTCCCAGTCCCTCCAGGGAGCCTCCCAGTCCCTCCAGGGAGCTTCCCAGTCCCTCCAGGGAGCTTCCCAATCCCTCCAGGGAGCTTCCCAGTCCCTCCAGGGAGCTTCCCAGTCCCTCCAGGGAGCTTCCTAAATCATCCAGGAAGCTTCCCAATCCCTCCAGGGAGCTTCCCAGTCCCTCCAGGGAGCTTCCCAGTCCCTCCAGGGAGCTTCCCAGTCCCTCCAGGGAGCTTCCCAGTCCCTCCAGGGAGCTTCCCAGTCCCTCCAGGGAGCTTCCCAGTCCCTCCAGGGAGCTTCCCAGTCCCTCCAGGGAGCTTCCCAGTCCCTCCAGGGAGCTTCCCAGTCCCTCCAGGGAGCTTCCCAGTCCCTCCAGGGAGCTTCCCAGTCCCTCCAGGGAGCCTCCCAGTCCCTCCAG
The DNA here is from genome assembly GCA_033816785.1 of Picus viridis. NCBI lineage: Eukaryota > Metazoa > Chordata > Aves > Piciformes > Picidae > Picus > Picus viridis. The sequence continues at coordinate 4,660 of JAWKAJ010000301.1, forward strand.
GGAGCCTCCCAGTCCTTCCAGGAGCTTCCCAGTCCCTCCAGGGAGCTTCCCAGTCCCTCCAGGAGAGCTTCCCAGTCCCTCCAGGGAGCTTCCCAAGTCCAGGGAGCTCCCAGTCCCTCCAGGAGCCTCCCAGTCCCTCCAGGGAGCTTCCCAGTCCCTCCAGGGAGCTTCCCAGTCCCTCCAGGGAGCTTCCCAGTCCCTCCAGGGAGCTTCCCAGTCCCTCCAGGGAGCTTCCTAAATCATCCAGGAAGCTTCCCAATCCCTCCAGGGAGCTTCCCAGTCCCTCCAGGGAGCTTCCCAGTCCCTCCAGGGAGCTTCCCAGTCCCTCCAGGGAGCTTCCCAGTCCCTCCAGGGAGCTTCCCAATCCCTCCAGGGAGCTTCCCAGTCCCTCCAGGGAGCTTCCCAGTCCCTCCAGGGAGCTTCCTAAATCATCCAGGGAGCTTCCCAGTCCCTCCAGGGAGCTTCCCAGTCCCTCCAGGGAGCTTCCCAGTCCCTCCAGGGAGCTTCCCAGTCCCTCCAGGGAGCTTCCCAATCCCTCCAGGGAGCTTCCCAGTCCCTCCAGGGAGCTTCCCAGTCCCTCCAGGGAGCTTCCCAATCCCTCCAGGGAGCTTCCCAGTCCCTCCAGGGAGCTTCCCAATCCCTCCAGGGAGCTTCCCAGTCCCTCCAGGGAGCTTCCCAGTCCCTCCAGGGAGCTTCCCAGTCCCTCCAGGAGCTTCCCAATCCCTCCAGGGAGCTTCCCAATCCCTCCAGGGAGCTTCCTAAATCATCCAGGAAGCTTCCCAATCCTTCCAGGGAGCTTCCCAGTCCCTCCAGGGAGCTTCCTAAATCATCCAGGGAGCTTCCCAATCCTTCCAGGGAGCTTCCCAGTCCCTCCAGGGAGCTTCCCAGTCCCTCCAGGGAGCTTCCCAATCCTTCCAGGGAGCTTCCCAGTCCCTCCAGGGAGCTTCCCAGTCCCTCCAGGGAGCCCCAGGACTCCTCCAGGAAGCTTCCCCCATCCCTCTGGAAACTTCCTGCCTCCCAGACCCCTTATCCCTAAGGAGCAGAGGGGAAGGGGAGAGGAGGAGGGGAGGGAACCGCCTCCCCCCACGGCCCTCTGGAGCCTCTCCCGGGCGGCTCCGGGCGGGCGGCTCCGGCTCCCTTCCCTCTCCCTACCAAATTTGGGCCGATCCGGGAGTTCCACAGCTTCCGGGGGGACCTTCCTCCCTTGTCCCCGGCGGGCTCCCGGGGCGCTGTCGCCACTGCAATCCCGGAGCCGCCTCTCCGGAACGGGGTCCCGGGGCGCCCTCCCCCCCCCATAGCGGGGCAGGGCGGGGGGGGGGGAGGTGTCCCAGGGCTGCTCGCTCCTCCGTCGCCCTTCCCTACAGCCGGAGCCCTACCGCCGCTTCCCCGCGCGGGGGCTCGGTCCCGGAGCTTGCCGGGAGGAGGGGGCTGGCGGGGGCCGGCGGGGGCCGCACCTGGTGCCGCCATCGGAAGAGGCTGGCGGTGTCGATGTTGGGGTGAGTCTCGTCCTCATCATCCGAGACCTCGATGTGGTCCCACACGCTGTAATCCACCATGGTGGTGGTGGTGGCGCCGCCGCCACGGCCGCCGCCGCCGCCGCCGCCGCCCCCTCCCCCGGGCCTGCCGCCGCCGTCTCCAGCCGCTTCTCGAAGCCTCCAGCGCCCGCCCCGCCCACTTCCGGACGCACTTCCGGAAGCGCCTCTGACGCACTTCCTGCGGCGCCCTCCGGGAGCGCGAATGGAGGTGGGGGGGGGCTTGCTCCTCGCCGCGCATGCGCACAGCCCAGCGCGACGCCGCGCCCGGCACAAAGATGGCGGCGGCTTTAAAGGGACAGGCGCCCGGGAGCGGGGAGGCGGCGGCAGCGCAACCCCAGCGAGGGCCAGAGCGGGGGGAGGGGGCGGAACGGGAGCCCTGCGGGCAGGGAGAGGGCACGGGGACACCCCACTGGGCACTGGATTGGCACGGAATGGGCATGGGGGGCATGGGGGGCAGGCACGTGGTGGCACAATGGCACAGAGGGTCTTGGGGGACAGGGTGGCACCGGGAGGTGGTGGCACAGGGACAGGGTGGCACAGGGGCAGGGTGGCACCAGGAGGTGGTGGCACAGGGGCAGGGTGGCACAGGGGCAGGATGGCACAGGGACAGGGTGGCACCAGGAGGTGGTGGCACAGGGGCAGGGTGGCACAGGGGCAGGATGGCACAGGGACAGGATGGCACCAGGAGGTGGTGGCACAGGGGCAGGGTGGCACCAAGAGGTGGTGGCACAGGGGCAGGGTGGCACAGGGACAGGGTGGCACCAGGAGGTGGTGGCACAGGACAGGATGGCACAGGGACAGGATGGCACCAGGAGGTGGTGGCACAGGGGCAGGGTGGCACCAGGAGGTGGTGGCACAGGGACAGGATGGCACAGGGACAGGATGGCACCAGGAGGTGGTGGCACAGGGGCAGGGTGGCACCAGGAGGTGGTGGCACAGGGGCAGGGTGGCACAGGGGCAGGATGGCACAGGGACAGGGTGGCACCAGGAGGTGGTGGCACAGGGACAGGGTGGCACAGGGGCAGGGTGGCACCAGGAGGTGGTGGCACAGGGACAGGATGGCACAGGGACAGGATGGCACCAGGAGGTGGTGGCACAGGGGCAGGGTGGCACCAAGAGGTGGTGGCACAGGGGCAGGGTGGCACAGGGACAGGATGGCACCAGGAGGTGGTGGCACAGGGGCAGGGGTGGCACCAGGAGGTGGTGGCACAGGGACAGGATGGCACAGGGACAGGATGGCACCAGGAGGTGGTGGCACAGGGGCAGGGTGGCACCAGGAGGTGGTGGCACAGGGACAGGATGGCACAGGGACAGGGTGGCACAGGGACAGGGTGGCACAAGGGGGTGGTGGCACAGGGGCAGGGTGGCACAGGGAGGTGATGGCACCAGGAGGTGGTGGCACAGGGACAGGGTGGCACAGGGACAGGATGGCACCAGGAGGTGGTGGCACAGGGACAGGGTGGCACCAAGAGGTGGTGGTACAGGGACAGGGTGGCACAGGGACAGGGTGGCACAAGGGGGTGGTGGCACGGGGGCAGGATGGCACAGGGAGGTGATGGCACCGGGAGGTGGTGGCACAGGGACAGGGTGGCACAGGGACAGGGTGGCACAGGGGCAGGGTGGCACCGGCAGGTGGTGGCACAGGGACAGGGTGGCACAAGGGGGTGGTGGCACGGGGGCAGGATGGCACAGGGAGGTGATGGCACCGGGAGGTGGTGGCACAGGGACAGGGTGGCACAGGGACAGGGTGGCACCGGCAGGTGGTGGCACAGGGACAGGGTGGCACAGGGGCAGGGTGGCACCGGCAGGTGGTGGCACAGGGACAGGGTGGCACAAGGGGGTGGTGGCACGGGGGCAGGATGGCACAGGGAGGTGATGGCACCGGGAGGTGGTGGCACAGGGACAGGGTGGCACAGGGACAGGGTGGCACCGGCAGGTGGTGGCACAGGGACAGGGTGGCACCGGGAGGTGGTGGCACAGGGGCAGGATGGCACAGGGAGGTGATGGCACCGGGAGGTGGTGGCACAGGGACAGGGTGGCACAGGGGCAGGGTGGCACAGGGACAGGGTGGCACCGGCAGGTGGTGGCACAGGGACAGGGTGGCACAGGGGCAGGGTGGCACCGGCAGGTGGTGGCACAGGGACAGGGTGGCACAGGGGCAGGGTGGCACCGGCAGGTGGTTGAGGCTCATGGCAGCCCCGCGGGGGCAGTGCTGCAGGGTGCCGGTGCCCGGTACCGGGGAGGGACACCGAGGTGCCCGGTACCCGGAGCTGCCGGTGCCAGCCCCCGGGACCGTTGGCACTCCCCCCCCGGTGCCGGTGCTGGCGGCAGGAGCGGGAGGAGGGGGCGGGGGCTCCGAGCCGCCCTCGCCGCCGGCACCGGGAACTCCGGGGGCACCGGGGCCGGGGCCGGGACCGCCTCCCGTTGCCGCCGCCGTGAACAAAGGCAGGCGGATGCCGGGGCGACAGCCGCGGCCCCGGGAACCGGGCAGGCACCGGAACGGCCCCGGGCGGCCCCGGGAGCTCGGCAAGTCCGCGACCGGCACCGGCACGGCCCCTTCCCGCCGTCCCCGCCGCTACCGGCTCCTTCCCGGTGCTGCCCCAGCTCCGAGCATCCTTCCGGTACCTCCCGGGATGCGGGACCGGGACGGGGGGCACCGGGCAGCCCGAGACTACCACCCCCCCCGGTCAGCCCCGGGGGTTCTGCTTCCCGCGGCTGCCGCCGCAACGAGAGCCCCGGGGCGGCGCCCGTGTTACCGGAACGGGCGCCAAAGCCATGCCGGCAGCGGGAGCGGCGCCGGTGCCCCGGGAAACGACGCCTGGCAGCCGTGACCGCGACCAAACGGTACCGGGGGCGGCTCCGTTGACAACCTCCACCGGGAGGATCCCGGGGGGAATCCCTAGGGGTGGCACCGGAGCTCCCGGGACCTACCGTGGAGCTCCTCACCCACCGGCAAGGACTCCCCCGGTCAACCGGAGGCGGAGGTGGGGTGGGGGCTCCGGTTGTACCGTGGCAGGGTTCAGCCTGGCTCCCCGGTGTACCGGAGGGGACCGGGGAGGGGGGAGAGGGGTTTCCCGCCCCCTCCTCACCTCCGGTTGTTCCCGGTAGGCGCCGCAGCATCTCCCCGGGACCCGCCGGGGTCCCTCCGGTTGGCAGCGGCGCCCCTGAGCCCCGGTGCCAGCGGGGCGCCTGAGGAGGAACCGGAGAGACGCGGCCGGGCCTGAGCAGCAGGTGAGGAGGGCACCGGAGGGCACCGGGCTGGGTACTGGAGGGCACTGGGAGGGACCGGAGGGCACCGGGGGGACACCGGAGGGCACCGGGGGCACCGAGGGGCGTGGGGCTGGATACTGGAGGGCACCGGGGGGCACCGGGGGGTGCAGGCTCCCGGTGGGGACCCCCTGAGAGCACTTGGGAAGGGCTGGGAGGGACCCCCGGGGTCCGGCCTGGGTTCTGTGCCACCCTGTGCCACCCTAGTGCCCAGCTGGGGGGTGCCAGCTGCTGGGGGCCTGCCTGGGGGTGCCAGGCGGTGCCAGAGGCTATGTTGGCACCGCAGTGCCCCCAGGTGCCAGCCGCCGGGGGGGGGGAGAGGGGGCATCACAGATCCCTTCCCACCACCCCCCCCGACCTGTGCCAGAGCTGGGGGTGGGCACAGGAATGGGGGCAGAGGGCATCGGGGGGGGCACAGGAATGGGGGCAGAGGGCATCGGGGGGGGGACACAGGAATGGGGGCAGAGGGCATCGGGGGGGCACAGGAATGGGGGCAGAGGGCATCGGGGGGGGGCACAGGGGGCCCCCGATTACTAGGGATCCTTGAGGCGGGGGGCCCAGGTTTGGGGGGGGGGGGGTCCCGGGGCCGGGGGTCCCCATTGAGGGTCTGGAGGGGGGGGTTCGGGGTTGGGGGGGTGAGTCCCGGGGGGGGTCCCGGGTCTGGGGTCTGGAGGGGGGGTCCTGGGGGTCTCCATTGAAGGATACTCCCGAGGGGGGGGTCCCAGGCGCGGGGGGAGGGGGGAGAGGGGTACCGGGGGGGGAGGGGTGGCGGAATTCCGGGGGAATCCCACCGGAAGCGGGGGGGAAGGGGAGGTAGATCTCGGGGGGGGGATCCCCGACCCGGTGGATCTCGGGAGATCCGGGAGGGGGATCCCCGCTCGGGGGGCGTTTACCGGGGGCGGGGGGATTGTCCGCGCCTCCTTCTACCGACGTTGGGGAGGGGGGTCCCGGGGAGGAGCCAGGACCGGGAACCGGGGGGTGGGGTGGGGGGAGCAGGTCCCGGGGCGGGGGAGGCGCCGAGGCTGGCGCGGAGGCGGCACCGGCAGCGGTACCGGCAGCGGCGGCCGCAGGAGCATCCCCGGGATCGGTCCCAACCGGTTGCACGGCGCCATGGGGAGCCCCGGACCGGGAAGAGCTTCCCCGCCGCTCCCGCCGCCGCCGCCGCCGCCACCGAGCATCGCTAGGGACCGCGTACCGGCACCGGGATCGGTCCCCCGGACCGGTACCGGCAGCGGCTGCCGGTCCAGGAGTGGCTCCGGTACCGGCGCCGGGTGCGGAAGTGGCTCCGGCAGTGGCACCGGGACCAGGTCGGGCACCGGACCGACGGTGGCTCCGAGACCGGCACCGGGAAGGGCTCCGGTCCCGGTCCCGGGTCGAGCACCGGCAGCAGCTCCGTTAGCGGCGGCAGGCTGAGCGCCGGGACCGGCTCTTTTCCCCGGTACCGGGAGCGTCTGGGCCCCACCGGGTCCCCCCGGTCCCGGAGATGATGGAGCCGGTAGCAGGCTCCCGGAAAAGCCTCTCTCTGTCGCTGCCGGTGCCCCGGGAGGCGTCCGGTAGCCTGAAGCCCCCCAGCACCTCTGGCGCCAGCCCCGGACCCCGATCCGCATCCGGCACCGGGGATTCTCCGACACCGACCGGCACCGGTCCCGGGCCATGGAGCGGGCGGACGCCGTTGACACCGGGGACCGGCCCGGGCTGCGGAAATCTCGCATGTCCTGGCCCTCCTCCCTCCACGGGACCCCCGGTACCGGCAAGCGGTAGGTGACAGCGCCGAGGACCTGCCCCCAGCACCATCCCGGTACCGGAACCGGAGCCAGGACCAACCCCCAGCACCATCCTGGTATTGGTACCGGAGCCAGGACCTCCCCCCAGCACCATCCCGGTACCGGTACCGGAGCCTGGAATCCCCCCAGCACCATCCCGGTGCCGGTACCGGGAGCCAGGACCTCGTTGGCACCACCCTGGTACCGGTGCCAGGGTGGCAGGAGGGGGCCGGTGCCGGTGCCGGTGCCCGGTGCTGGGGCAGTACCAACCCGGAGCGGGGGGGGGTTGGGTAGGGGTCGCACCCCTGGGGACCACCCCTGCCCCGGTCAGGCCCTTCCCAGGTTCGCCAGCAGGCACCGGGCACGGTACCGGTGGCACCGGTGGCAGATACCGGGGGCGGGGGGGGGGGGGGGGGTGGGTGTCCCGGTGTATAGTTTTGGGGTGCGGCGGGGGGGGGGGGGGGGGCGCTCCAGGAGGCTCAGGGGAGGGGGAGGGGAGAACGGGGGGGAGGGGGCACGGGGGGGGGGGGGGGGAATGCCAGCTCGGGAACGGTGCCCGGGGCTGTGCCATGTGGCTCCGGTACAGCCTCCGGTGCCGTTAATTGGTGCGCGGGAGGCTGAGAGCAGATGGTTGACATTTGGGGGGGGGCAGGAGGGGAACTTAGGGGGGATGGGGGGGGGGAGGTTATTTCCTTCCTCCTCCTCCTCTTCCTCTCCTCCCTCCCCCTCCCTCCCCCGTGGAGTTTTCCCTTCCTCCTCCCCCTCCGGTCGGCTCGGGGAGGCTCTCCCCGGTAAAACCGGGAGCTGGTAGAGGAAGACTTCGGGGATGGGGGATGGGGGGATGTTGGGGACCTCCCCCTCCCCCCCCCCCCGACCCTTCCCTACCCCCCAGACCCCTCCCCAACACCCTCCCCCCACCCCTTTATCCCGGCGCCGATCCGGTTGAAGCGGGAGGGACCGGCTGGAGCTCGCCGGTTCGCGGCGCAATTAACGGCAGGGAAGGAGCGCGAACAAAGAGCTCTCAGCGGTGCCCGACCGGAGCCTGGCACCGCCAGCACCCAGCCGGTTGGCACCGACCCTGGGTGCCCAACCCTCCCCCTCCCCCTCCCCCCGTTAAGACTTCCTTTCGCCACCCCCGGAGCCGCCAACCGGGAACGGAGCGGCGGAGGGGCCGCCGGTGATGGCGGCGGTGAGGCCCCTCCGGTGTGGCTGTTCCGGGCGGGGGGGGGGGGCCATGAATCACCTGCGGCCGTGACCAATGATTCACGGCTCCGGTTCCCGGTACGGCTTCCCCGGGGAGGCTTCCCCCACCCCGGTACGGCTGCCGGTGAGGTTAGACCCAGGTCCAGCTCCCCGTCTGGCTCCCGGTATCCCCTCTCGGTATCCCCTCCCGGTATCCCCTCCCGGTCTGGCTCCCGGTAAGGCGCTCGGGGTGCCTCCCGGTGCGGCTCCCGGTACCCTCTCCCGGTCTGCCCTCCCGGTGCGGCTCCCGGTACCCTCTCCCGGTCTGCCCTCCCGGTGCGGCGTAGCCAGGGCCGACCCTTCCCCCTTCCCCCCCCGCCGCCGCCGCCGCCGCCGCCGCCGCTTCTCCCGCCCCGCCCGGGGCTGGCACCGTTAGGGTTTGGCACCGGCACGGCCTGGCCTGGGCACGGTGGGGCCTGAGCTGTGGCACAGGGTGGCACAGGATGGGCCCTGGGGTGGCACAGGGTGGCACAGGATGGGCCCTGGGGTGGCACAGGGTGGCACAGAGTGGATCCTGGTAGAGGACAGAGCGGCACAGGCTGGCATAGAACAGATCCTGGGCAGCACAGGGTGGCACAGGGTGGCACAGAACACCCTGTTAGGGGACAAGATGGCACAGAACAGATTGTGATAGGGTACAGGATGGCACAGAACAGATCCTGGTAGGGTACAGAGTGGCACAGGGTGGCACAGGCTGGATCCTGGGTGGCACAGGATGCTCAGGCTGGCACCAGGGTGGCACAGGCTGGATCCTGGGTGGCACAGGATGCTCAGGCTGGCACCAAGGTGGCACAGGCTGGCACCAGGGTGGCACAGGCTGGATCCTAGGTGGCACAGGATGCTCAGGCTGGCACCAGGGTGGCACAGGCTGGATCCTGGGTGGCACAGGATGCTCAGGCTGGCACCAAGGTGGCACAGGCTGGCACCAGGGTGGCACAGGCTGGATCCTGGGTGGCACAGGCTGGATCCTGGGTGGCACAGGATGCTCAGGCTGGCACCAGGGTGGCACAGGCTGGATCCTAGGTGGCACAGGATGCTCAGGCTGGCACCAAGGTGGCACAGACTGGCACCAGGGTGGCACAGGATGGATCCTGGGTGGCACAGGATGGCACAGGCTGGATCCTGGGTGGCACAGGCTGGATCCTGGGTGGCACAGGATGCTCAGGCTGGCACCAGGGTGGCACAGGCTGGATCCTAGGTGGCACAGGATGCTCAGGCTGGCACCAAGGTGGCACAGACTGGCACCAGGGTGGCACAGGCTGGATCCTGGGTGGCACAGGATGGCACAGGCTGGATCCTGGGTGGCACAGGCTGGATCCTGGGTGGTGCAGGCTGGCACAGGCTGGCACAGGCTGGATCCTGGGTGGCACAGGATGCTCAGGCTGGCACCAGGGTGGCACAGGCTGGCACCAGGGTGTCACAGGATGGATTCTTGGTGGCACAGGATGCTCAGGCTAGCACCAGGGTGGCACAGGCTGGATCCTGGGTGGCACAGGATGCTCAGGCTGGCACCAAGGTGGCACAGGCTGGCACCAGGGTGGCACAGGCTGGATCCTGGGTGGTGCAGGCTGGCACCAGGGTGTCACAGGATGGATTCTGGGTGGCACAGGATGCTCAGGCTGGCACCAAGGTGGCACAGGCTGGCACCAGGGTGGCACAGGCTGGATCCTGGGTGGCACAGGATGCTCAGGCTGGCACCAAGGTGGCACAGGCTGGCACCAGGGTGGCACAGGCTGGATCCTGGGTGGCACAGGATGCTCAGGCTGGCACCAAGGTGGCACAGGCTGGCACCAGGGTGGCACAGGCTGGATCCTGGGTGGTGCAGGCTGGCACCAGGGTGGCACAGGATGGATCCTGGGTGGCACAGGATGGCACAGGCTGGATCCTGGGTGGCACAGGCTGGATCCTGGGTGGCACAGAATGGATCCTGGGTGGTGCAGGCTGGCACCAGGGTGGCACAGGCTGGCACAGGCTGGATCCTGGGTGGCACAGGCTGGATCCTGGGTGGTACAGGCTGGCACCAGGGTGGCACAGGCTGGCACAGGCTGGATCCTGGGTGGTACAGGCTGGCACCAGGGTGGCACAGGCTGGCACAGGCTGGATCCTGGGTGGTACAGGCTGGCACCAGGGTGGCACAGGCTGGCACAGGCTGGATCCTGGGTGGTACAGGCTGGCACCAGGGTGGCACAGGCTGGCACAGGCTGGATCCTGGGTGGTGCAGGCTGGCACCAGGGTGGCACAGGATGGATCCTGGGTGGCACAGGATGGCACAGGCTGGATCCTGGGTGGCACAGGCTGGATCCTGGGTGGCACAGAATGGATCCTGGGTGGTGCAGGCTGGCACCAGGGTGGCACAGGCTGGCACAGGCTGGATCCTGGGTGGCACAGGCTGGATCCTGGGTGGTACAGGCTGGCACCAGGGTGGCACAGGCTGGCACAGGCTGGATCCTGGGTGGCACAGGCTGGATCCTGGGTGGTACAGGCTGGCACCAGGGTGGCACAGGCTGGATCCTGGGTGGTACAGGCTGGCACCAGGGTGGCACAGGCTGGCACAGGCTGGATCCTGGGTGGTACAGGCTGGCACCAGGGTGGCACAGGCTGGATCCTGGGTGGTACAGGCTGGCACCAGGGTGGCACAGGCTGGCACAGGCTGGATCCTGGGTGGTACAGGCTGGCACCAGGGTGGCACAGGCTGGCACAGGCTGGATCCTGGGTGGTACAGGCTGGCACCAGGGTGGCACAGGCTGGCACAGGCTGGATCCTGGGTGGTACAGGCTGGCACCAGGGTGGCACAGGCTGGCACAGGCTGGATCCTGGGTGGTACAGGATGGCACCAGGGTGGCACAGGCTGGCACAGGCTGGATCCTGGGTGGTACAGGATGGCACCAGGGTGGCACAGGCTGGCACAGGCTGGATCCTGGGTGGTACAGGATGGCACCAGGGTGGCACAGGCTGGCACCAGGCTGGCACAGCACAGTGCAAGCTGGTCCCAAATCCCTCTCCCTGTTCCCATTCCCAATCCCGGGGGGGCTGCCCGCGGGGGCGCAGTGGGGACCCCCCGGGGCCCCCCCGGAACCCAACCCCCCTGAGCCCCCGGAATCCAACCCCCCCCCGGGGGGCCCCCGGAACCCAACCCCCCTGAGCCCCCGGAACCCAACCCCCCGGGGCCCCCCCCCGAACCCAACCCCCCTGAGCCCCGGAACCCAACCCCCCCAGGGCCCCCCCCCCTGGAACCCAACCCCCCCCTGAGCCCCCGGAATCCAACCCCCCCCGGGGGCCCCCCTGGAACCCAACCCCCCCTGAGCCCCCGGAATCCAACCCCCCCGGGGGGCCCCCCGGAACCCAACCCCCCTGAGCCCCCCGGAACCCAACCCCCCCCTGAGCCCCGGGACCCCCCCCCGCAACCCAACACCCCTACCCCACCCCCCCCCGCCCCGGATCCCCCGAACCGAAACCCCTCCCCAGGACCCTCCCCAAACACCCTCCCCCCCCGAAACCCCAACCTCTCCCCCCCCCCCCCCGGACCCCTCTCGAAGGGAACCTCCCCCCGGGACCTCCCCCCCCGTGAACCCCCCCAGTGAGGCTGAAGACCCCCGGGGGGGAGCTGAGGGACCCCCAGTGAGGCTCCCCCCGGGGGGAGCTCAGGGACCCCAATGAGGCTCAGGGACCCCGGGGGGAGCTCAGGACCCCCAATGAGGCTCAAGACCCCCGGGGGGGAGCTCAGGGACCCCCAATGAGGCTCAGGGACCCCCGGGGGGGGGGCTCAGGGACCCCCAATGAGACTCAGGGACCCCCGGGGGGAGCTCCAGGGACCCCCAATGAGACACAAGACCCCCGGGGGGGAGCTCCAGGGACCCCAATGAGGCTCAGGGACCCCCGGGGGGAGCTCAGGGACCCCCAATGAGGCTCAGGGACCCCCGGGGAGCTCAGGGACCCCCAATGAGGCTCAAGACCCCCGGGGGGAGCTCAGGGACCCCCAATGAGGCTCAAGACCCCCGGGACCCCAATGAGACACAAGACCCCCGGGGGGAGCTCAGGGACCCCCAATGAGGCTCAGGGACCCCCGGGGGGAGCTCAGGGACCCCCAATGAGGCTCAGGGACCCCGGGGGGGAGCTCAGGGACCCCCAATGAGACTCAAGACCCCCGGGGGGAGCTCAGGGACCCCCAATGAGGCTCAAGACCCCCGGGGGGAGCCAGGACCCCCAATGAGACACAAGACCCCCGGGGGAGCCTCAGGGACCCCCAATGAGGCTCAGGGACCCCCCGGGGGGAGCTCAGGGACCCCCAATGAGGCTCAGGGACCCCGGGGGGAGCTCAGGGACCCCCAATGAGGCTCAAGACCCCCGGGGGGGAGCTCAGGGACCCCAATGAGGCTCAAGACCCCCGGGGGAGCTCAGGGACCCCCAATGAGGCTCAAGACCCCCGGGGGGGCTCAGGGACCCCCAATGAGGCTCAGGACCCCCGGGGGGGGGAGCTCAGGGACCCCCAATGAGGCTCAAGACCCCCGGGGGGGGGCTCAGGGACCCCCAATGAGGCTCAGGGACCCCCGGGGGGAGCTCAGGGACTCCCAATGAGGGACCCCCGGGGGGGCTCAGGGACCCCCGGGGGGAGCTCAGGGACCCCCAATGAGACTCAGGACCCCCGGGGGGGGAGCTCAGGGACCCCCAATGAGGCTCAGGGACCCCCAATGAGGGGACCCCCGGGGGGGAGCTCAGGGACCCCCAATGAGGCTCAGGGACCCCCGGGGAGCTCAGGGACCCCCAATGAGGCTCAAGACCCCCGGGGGGGCTCAGGGACCCCCAATGAGGCTCAAGACCCCCGGGGGGCTCAGGGACCCCAATGGACACAAGACCCCCCGGGGAGCTCAGCTGAGAGCTCAGGGACCCCCGAGGGGGACCCCCTCCCCCCAATGAGACTCAAGACCCCCGGGGGGAGCTCAGGGACCCCCAGTGAGGCTCAAGACCCCCGGGGGGAGCTCAGGGACCCCCAATGAGACTCAAGACCCCCGGGGGGAGCTCAGGGACCCCAATGAGGCTCAGGGACCCCCGGGGGGAGCTCAGGACCCCCAATGAGGCTCAGGGACCCCCGGGGAGGGACCCCAATCTCAGGGACCCCCGGGGGAGCTCAGGGACCCCCAATGAGGCTCCAAGACCCCCGGGGGGAGCTCAAGGCTCAAGACCCCCGGGGGGCTCAGGGACCCCCAGTGAGGCTCAGGGACCCCCGGGGGGAGCTCAGGGACCCCCAATGAGACTCAAGACCCCCGGGGGGGCTCAGGGACCCCCAATGAGACTCAGGGACCCCCGGGGAGCTCCAGGGACCCCAATGAGGCTCAAGACCCCCGGGGGGAGCTCAGGGACCCCCAATGAGGCTCAGGGACCCCGGGGGGGGGCTCCGGGGACCCCCAATGAGACTCAGGGACCCCCGGGGGGGAGCTCAGGGACCCCCAATGAGGCTCCCCCCGGGGAGCTCAGGGACCCCCAATGAGGCTCAAGACCCCCGGGGGGGGAGCTCAGGGACCCCCAATGAGACTCAAGGACCCCCGGGGAGCTCAGGGACCCCCAATGAGGCTCAGGGACCCCCGGGGAGCTCAGGGACCCCCAATGAGGCTCCAGACCCCCGGGGGGGGGCTCAGGGACCCCCAATGAGACT
>JAWKAJ010000302.1:0-18050 GCA_033816785.1 Picus viridis
GATCTAGTTAAGGACATCCTTGCTCACTGCAAGGGATTTGGGCAAAATGACATTTGAGGGTCCTTTCCAACCTGATGCATTCTAGGATTCTATGATATATGAAATGAAAGGAAGAGAGACAAATAGAGCTCTTAAGTTCTATATATCAGCTGTCTGTATTAATTAGACTAACACAGTAGAAGTCAGATTCTCATGCACCCTTTTTCTCCACTCCACAGATGAGAGGGTGTTCAGGGTCTGCAGGTGCTGAGGAATCTTATTTGAGAGCAATGAGTACTCACATTCTCATTATTTCTGCATATCCAGCCACCCACACAGCACCCCTTGTCCTTAAAAGGAGTACTGCTAGGATAGGAGAGTTTAAAAGATACATGTAAGGGTGGGAAGAGTGCAAGTTAAGAATATTTGCCATGGATTGATATGAGACATGATGTAGTTGAAGGCAGTTAAAGTCAGCATTGTAAGGGAGGTTGTAGCCAGGTGGGGGTTGGTCTCTTCTCCAAGGCAATCAGCACCAGAACAAGAGGACACAGTCTCAAGCTGCACCAGAGAAGGTTTAGGCTGGATGTTAGGAAGAAGTTCTTCATAGAAAGAGAGATTGGCCATTGGAATGTGCTGTCCAGGGAGGTGGTGGAGCCACCATCACTGGAGGTGTTTAGGAAGAGACTGGATGGGGTGCTTGGTGCCATGGTTTAGTTGATTAGATGGTGTTGGGTGATAGGTTGGACTGGATGATCTCAAAGGTCTTTTCCAACCTGGTTTATGCTATTCTATTCTATTCTATTCTATTCTATTCTATTCTATTCTATTCTATTCTATTCTATTCTATTCTATTCTATTCTGATGTTCTCTCTTGCATGCATTCCCTCTATCCCTGTGAGTCTTTGAGATCTTCCTCTGTAGTGCCTCAATTTCAGCAGGAAGATGAAGAACTTATTTTTGTGATGGTATAGAAGAGACAGCACTGCATCCTCTTTCCCTTCTCTTTCTTTTCCCTTCTCATCTTTCAAAAAGAGGAAGGTAATGAATATGAATGGTTCAGTCCTGCTGTGGTAGATGGCCCCTGCTCTGATGCTGAATGCTGGTCTGAGCCCTTAGATGCTGTATGAATGTGAGTCTGAGTTGCAGCCTGTTCTTAAGGTGATCAGAGAGCAAAGCGCTATTGTTGGTGGAGTGGCAGGAAAAAGTCCTGTTAACTAATGAACCCAGGCTGATAGCTGTGGATGATGAACAAAGATTGTATTCTGTGTTTGGCTTTTCATAAGACTTTCTAATATACCTATTGAAGGAAAGATCACATACTAATGTGAAACTACAGTGGCAAATCTATTCTGCTGTTGCTTGACATAATCACGGGTTAGTACTGCACTGTTTTCATTAGTGCAATGTATCACCATTAGTGACTAGATCTCCTGCTAGTGTAAATCATGACTTACACTAATGAAGTCAAGAGAGTGAGACACAGTTTTAATGAAAAAAAGTGATTTATTGTGGGAAAAATCAGAGTGGGAAGTGCAGAATACAGAATTAACCAGGTTGGAAAAGACCTTTGAGATCATCGAGTTCAACCTGTCACCCAACACCATCTAATCAACTAAACCATGGCACTAAATACCTCATCCAGTCTCCTTTTAAACACTTCCAGTGATGGTGACTCCACCACCTCCCTGGGCAGCACATTCCAATGGCCAATCTCTATGAAGAATTTCTTCCTAACATCCAGCCTAAACCTCCCCTGGCACAGCTTGAGACTGTGTCCTCTTGTTCTGTTGGTGGTTGTGTGGGAGAAGAGACCAACCCCCACCTGGCCACAACCTCCCTTCAGGTAGTTGTAGACAGCAATAAGGTCTCCCCTGAGCCTCCCTTCTCCAGGCTAAGCCACCCCAGCTCCCTCAGCCTCTCCTCCATAAGGAGTAATTTTCCATCTCTTTTCCATCTCTTGGTGTCATGAGAGTAAGACAAGGCACTTCTTTTAGGTTTATCTTTACTCAGTCATAGGCCTTGTTGGCGGGGGCGGATGGTTGGGAGAGATCTAGTGGCTTCACATTAACTTCATGATGTAGTGAGCTGTTCTCTCCTTTGGACTCTGTGCCTAGTTGGCTTATGTATAATAGAGTGAGACCAGAATGCAGCTCTGCCTGTTGTTAGCAGCCTCTGTTTATTTGCAGTGTCATGAGTTATTCTTTTTTTCTTTCTTTTTTTTTTATTTTAACAGGAAAACCATTGGAGTTTTCTGTTGTGGACCAAACAAAATATCTAAGATACTTCATAAACTGAGCAACAGCAGCAATTCTTACGGGACAAGGTTTGAGTATAATAAAGAATCGTTCAGCTGAGCGTCCGTTGGACTAGCAAGACTCTAGAAGACAAAAAGTGCAATGTTTTTCCTTTGTACAGCTTAAAAGTTCCACTGTGGTTTAAACAGAAATGTACCAAAGAATAGCACAGATTTTGTTATTTATGTTTATTTAAGATAGGGGAAAATGATGGCTGCAGCAGTGTACCACCAAATAGCAAGTGCTTACGCTCAAACCCAAATGCGCCGCGCGGCATTCGTGGCGGCGGTGATTGTTTGGAGTTGTTTCTGTTGATCAAAAAGTACAGACGCTGAGGAGAGACACAATTGCTTTAAAATCTCGTGGAAAAGAATCTGTGGAACATTTGACTTCAATCTTCTGAAGCTAGAGCAGTAAACCAAACCCCGGGTTACGCCAAATGACAAAATGCAGTGTATTACAAAGACCGTTGCTTTTGTTGCTATACAAATCTCATGGCTTGGAGGTGGAAAAAGTCCTGCTAAAGATTTTATACAGTGCAGGACTGGGATTCTGTGTTTATAATATACAGTGTTACTCTCACTAGTCGACCTCTGCAATGGATGTGACCATTCCTGAATGGAAGAGAGGGTGGAATACGGAGAAATGTAAGTTAACCTACGGAAAATGAGCACAACTGTGTAATGCCTGTGGGTAGACTCCATCATGATGTAAATCACAGCTTTTTGGTAAGCAAACATCTGTACACAGAAAACTCTCTGCCTTGAATTGATTCAGCATTCAGTGAGTTTGCAAAATAAGTGTGATTTATGCAGCCAGAAAGATGGAGCAAGGAAAGTGATTAAGGGGAGCGGACAGGATACGGTGTTTTATTATACTGTGTACTCAACGTGGGAGCTGCACTCAGCCTGCACTCACGTGCCCTGAATGTCAAATACTTTGAGCATTTTCAGGCCCTTTGTAATTATTTTGCAATACAGCAGGTTGAAATCCAATTTGAGAGGTCCCAGAGTATGTTCAGTTGACTGTGATCCTCTGAGCACCCTCCCTGGAGTCACACTTGTTTGTGCTGATGTCACTGAAAGCAGGATCAGGCCAGATCTACAGCAGACTAAGAGCGAAGCCTTCATTACTGTGTCTTTTTGTAGGCAGATAGAAACCTCACAGGAGTTGTAGAATGGTTTCAGTTTGTTCCAAAGGGGAGGATCTGAAACATCCAAATTTGAGCTCTCCTCCACCCCACAGCTGTTTTCCACCCTGCTCAGAGTTGCCATGGAAGGGTTGGAAGTTGAAACAGGCACTTCATAATTTTTTGGTTCTGAGGAGCAGCTTTTTTTTTTCCCCTCCATCCAATAGCTGATACAACTTCCTTTATTTCTCCTTTATTTCCCTTTTCCTTATTTTGCTGACAAGAGGGCATATAAGCAGGAGTCAGACACTTATCTGGCATAAATAGGCATCATTCCAGTGCATCTAAATAGAGCAGCATCACTTTACATAGACTGAAAACCTACTCCTTAATCTCCAGCAGCAATACTTTGTAATGTTCACAGGACACGAAGGCCTAAGATGGCTCAGCATCTTTCATGCCTGTGGTTCACCTGTATTTAACACAGCGCATTAGATTTAACATAGAATCACAGAATCAATAAGGTTGGAAAAGACCTCAGAGATCATCCAGTCCAATCTAATCAACTAAACCATGGCACTAAGTGCTTCAGCCAGGCTCTTTTTAAACACTTCCAGTGATGGTGACTCCACCACCTCCCTGGGCAGCACATTCCAATGGCTAACAACTCTCTGCAAAGAAGTTTCTCCTCACCTCGAGCCTAAACTCCCCCTGGGACAGCTTGAGACTGTGTCCTCTTGTTCTGGTGGTGTTACTTTAGTAGGGCAGACACTAATTTTCAGCTCTGTACAGGGATAAGTGTTCAGAAAGAAGCATTTTTCTTGTAGGTGGTGTATGGGCATGTTGTATGTGTTAGCAAAACTGGGTTTGGTCTTTGTCTTGGCAACTTCTGCTCAGGAGTTCCCCTTTGTAGAGCATCATGGGGAAGGTGCTACCTGGGGACATACTCTTCAGTGTCTGGTTTTGCACTGAAGTTTTTACCTCTGGCTCTGCCCAGTTTGAAATTCAAGGGAGGAAGGAAAGAGTCAGAGACAGATATGTTCCTCCTGATGAGAATTCTCAAAGTAGCCTAGACAAGAGAAGCCAAAATAGGAAGCCTACATTACAGCTACTGATTTTTATTATTATTATTAGATTATTTTTTTGAGGCTGGAAGGATCATTATTTTCACAATGAATCTCATTCATCCATCACTGTAAGACTGGAGACAGGCAGCAAAGGATTAGATCTTTTCCAGTTATTAAGATTTATTTCTAATCCTGGCTGCATGTGCTTTGTAATAAACAGACCACTGATGGCAAAATGCACAGGTATTGGATGTTGCTGATCCTGCAGGCTTTTTATCTTCACTGGCAGTTAGGTTAAAGCATGATTGAAATTATAGCTGCCTCTATTGACCACCACCACCATGATATTTTTTCCTCTTGTTTTGGTATCTAGCATCTGACAGCTTTTAACTACAGTTTAGATTCACAACCTTGTTCATGGTTTCACTTCTCCTCTCCGATAGATACCAGCTCTATTACCATATCATGAGCAGCTAGTTTTGTAGTTTTGTCTGTGCTAAAACAGATTGTATTTTTCTGGCTCAACTCTATATAGGTAGTGCTTTACAATTAAAATAGTAATACAAGTTCTGTGCTCATGTTCTGCATTGTAGCGGAGCTGACTCTGCATGTAGGCAAGTTAGATGCCTGTCATTTCATTAGCAGTGCTGTCAGAGCAAGAGATAAGTAGAGGCAGGGTCTCTCAGAGCCATTGTCTTTCCTTGCCCTGTACCAGCCTCAGCTGATCCACTCATAAAACAGGTTGGGACTGTGTAACTTCCTGGAGTGTTGTAAGGTCCGCATTAATGTTTTGGGATGACTTCCAGCACACCTGCAGTGAAAAGCTCTGTCTAATTGCTGTGCAACTGTACTTGTGTTTTATTTTGTATAAACCTGTCTGTTGCTGATAGGGACAATTGCTAGACCAGGTGAGAGTGTGTAGCACTACAGGCTGTACCCTTCCTGATATGTACATTCCTAACTCAAAGACAAAACACATGTTCCAAAGCTATCCAAAACCAACCCTTCTCCTACAAGAGTGGAGTGGGAGGAGTGGAGAATGGAATGGGAATGGAATGGAATGGAATAGAATGGAATAGAATAGAATAGAATAGAAGAATAGAATAGAATAGAATAGAATAGAATAGAATAGAATAGAATAGAATTAAACTAGAAGCTTGGCAAAGACCTTTGAGATCATCAAGTCCAGCCTATCACCCAACACCATCTGATCAACTAAACCATGGCACTAAGTGCCCGATCCAGTCTCTTTCTTAAACACCTCCAGTGATGGTGACTCCACCACCTCCCGACAGCACATTCCAATGGCCAATCTCTCTTTCTGTGAGGAACTTCTTCCAACATGCAGTCTAACCTCCCTGGCACAGCTTGAGACTGTGTCCTCTTGTTCTGGTGCTGTTTGCCTGGGAGAAGAGACTAACTCCACACCTGGCTACAACCTCCTTCAGGTAGTTGTAGACAGTATAAGGTCTTCCCTGAGCCTCCTCTTCTCCAGGCTAAACAACCCCAGCTCCCTCAGCCCCCCTCCTCATAGGGCTTGTGCTCCAAACCCTGAGTTTGAGTGAGTTTGGGAAAAGGCTAGAAGCCTCAGTTGATATTTTGTTTTCCTTGATCAGTGACTGTGACTCGGCTTCAAGAATGGCAAATGTTAGGAGAAACTCCTTCTTCCTACAGGCTGCATTGACTTTGCTGCTTCTGAGTGTGCCAAGCCCTCTTTTAAACTCCATAGCTCTTTTATTTGTAAGCCACATGTATGTGAAAATACAAAGTGGTGCCAGACAAGTCAGTGAAGGCTGACAGCACTTAATTCCACTTTTCCAAATCAGCCATATTTACTTAATTGAACATTTCTTTATGCTTTAAACTAAGTGGGGGAAGGATCCCACCATGTGTTCTGCCATGTCTCAGTCAGTCTGTCACAAAACTCTAGACCCCTCAGTGTTTGCTCAGTGATTTGTTTGTGTTCTATTCATCCTAAATTTCTCAAGCTTTTTCTTCAAGCCAGCAGTATTTCCATGCCATGATGGAACCCAAGCCCTTTCCCCACAATGGGAATCCAGCCCTCGTATGGCAGCGTGAGATTTGGGGCTTTACACAGCTAACAGCTGGATGAATCAGCACTGAATTGTATGTATGTGTACGTGTTCACTGCCATAGTGAAGGGCTACAGAGAGGAGCTGTGATGGAGCACGTCAAGGCCTGATGAGGAGCAACCTTCACTTCTGAAGTCCAACAAAACAGCCTGTCCCTCCATGATGATTATTACAGCCCTGAGTTTGGAGCAACACTTCTCTACTTGAGCATATGTTGCTAATAGCATGTGAGTTCTATCTTGGTCTTTTATCTGCTCTTCTGGGAGACAGGACTGAAAGGAATGTGAGCCATCACACACACAACTTTGAACCTGGGCTGGGGGGATGACACCAGTGCATAACACAATGCTTATCTGATGATTACCACACCGCTTAGGGTCGAAAGTTTAAGCCAACCACTCTTCTTCTGCAAAATGCTGATTGTTTTACACAACAGACTTGAGAACAGGTGCTGTAAAGGCAAGAGAGATAAACCCCTCTCTGTTTAAAGACTCCTGCCCACGCAAGCCTGATGTGAAGAGTGTATGAAACTGCTGTGCACATTCAGCTTCCGCTGCATCCTGACTGCTTATTCCCTCAGCATTGAATCCCCCATCGTCTTCTTTGGCTGCACATCTTCACCTAATCTCATTCCCAGGTGTTCCTTTGCAGGTGAGAGAAGCCCCATGAGGAGAGGCTGAGGGAGCGGGGGCTGCTTAGCTTGGAGAAGAGGAGGCTCAGAGGAGACCTTATTGTTCTCTACAACGACCTGAAGGAGGTTGTGGACAGGTGGGGGTTGGTCTCTTCTCCCAGGCACCCAGCAACAGAACAAGAGGACACAGTCTCAAGCTGTGCCAGGGCTTAGGCTGCTGTTAGGAAGATGTTCTTCACAGAAAGAGTGATTGGCCATTGGAATGTGCTGCCCAGGGAGGTGTTGGGTGATAGGTTGGACTTGATGATCTCGAAGTTCTTTTCCAACCTGGTTTGGTCTATTCTATTCTATTCTATTCTATTCTATTCTATTCTATTCTATTCTATTCTATTCTATTCTATTCTATTCTATTCTATTCTATTCTATTCTATTCTATTCTATTCTATTCCGTTCTTTCATCCCTGCACAGTCTGATCTAAGCATGGCACAACCTGTGAGCACACTCTGCAGCCTGCGCGAGCAAGTGCACAGCTGTCTCTTTGCTTCTAATGCTTCTAAGTGCATAGGTGAAAAAGTGATTTGGAGCTAGCTGAGAACAGGTAAATAATGCAAGCATCAGACCATCTGTTTTGGGAACAGTAGTTCAGCTTTAACAGCCTAAGAGAGCAGTGGAGTGATGATTTGGTGAGACATCTGCTTTTAGAACAGCAGCCTAGGAGAAAAGCCTCTGCTCAACACTAACACACCAGGTTGTATTTTCAAACTACAGGACATTGCTTAGAGAAGCAGGCAGGAGGCTAACTAGTCATTGCCTATAGCAGCTCAAGTCCTGTAAGCCAGGGAAGTGTCATAGTTACATAAAATGCAAGGTTTGCTTGTGTAAAAAGTAAAAAGGCTTCTAGGGAGCTTAATTTTCACTTCAGCCTGGCAATCATTTCATAAACATGCCAGCCTGATTTAAGGCAAGATGGATCTGTTCTTCTGTGGATTATGCATTCGATTCATCTGCAGATTTCCCACCCCTCACAAATAAAACCAGGTTTTATTGTCTCAGCAAAGGGGATTTAACAACAAGGTTTCATCAGAATGCCACTGGTGCCCGTGCTGCACTGAGCTTTTTGGCAATGAATGTACATTTTTCAGGGATAATATAGATAATAAAGCTGATGACTTAGCTCTGAACAGTGATTTGGGGGTTGCATTGTCTCTTCTGCTAGGGTGTTTCATTAAGGCCACTCAAGTGATGCACTGGTGAAATGCATGGAGCTGGAATGAGACTCTTCCTTCCCATAAAGAGACTGATATTTTAGCACCTGTAAATCACAGAAACTCTGGGATTTCCTTTGTAGGTGCAGTAGATTAATTAGCCATCATCTTTTAGGGTTGACCCCTGAGCTGTCTGCTGGGCTGACATCTATAATGAATGCTCTAGCACGAAGGTTTTGAGCAAAAAATGCTTCTCCTTAAAGGGCTGGATGTGTGTTTGTGCAGGTTTGGTACCCTGCTAGTTGTATCACCTATGCTCTAAGAAGTGTGGGATCTGTTTTGCTGCCAAGGAATGCTGTGCACTTCCTCTGAGGTTATACAATACAATACAATACAATACAATACACCAGGTTGGAAGAGACCTTCAAGATCATCGCGTCCAACCCATCAAACAATCCAACCCACCCAACAACTAGACCATACAGCCAAGCACCCCATCAAGTCTTCTCCTGAACACCTCCAGTGAAGGTGACTCCACCACCTCCACGGGTAGCCGATTCCAATGGGCAATCACTCTCTCCGTGTAGAACTTCTTCCTAACATCCAGCCTAAACCTGCCCTGGCGCAGCCTGGGACTGTGTCCTCTTGTTCTGGTGCTGGATGCCTGGGAGAAGAGGCCAACCTCTGCCTGGCTACAACCTCCCTTCAGGTAGCTGTAGAGAGCAATAAGGTCACCCCTCAGTCTCCTCTTCTCCAGGCCAAGCAACCCCAGCTCCCTCAGCCTTTCCTCATAGGGCTTGTGTTCCAAACCCCTCACCAGCTTTGTTGCCCTTCTCTGGACACGTTCCAGCAAGTCAACATCCTTCCTAAACTGAGGGGCCCAGAACTGGACACAGTACTCAAGGTGCGGCCTAACCAGTGCAGTGTACAGGGGCACAATGACCTCCCTGCTCCTGCTGGCCACACTGTTCCTGATGCAAGCCAGGATGCCATTAGCCTTCTTGGCTGCCTGGGCACACTGCAGGCTCATGTTCAGCCTACAATCAACCAGTACCCCCAGGTCCCTCTCTGCCTGGCCACTCTCCAGCCACTCTGACCCCAGCCTGTAGCACTGCCTGGGGTTGTTGTGGCCAATGTGCAGAATCCGGCACTTGGATGTGTTAAATCTCATGCCATTGGACTCTGCCCATCTGTCCAGCCTGTCGAGGTCCCTCTGCAATGCCTCTCTGCCCTCCAGCAAATCAACTGCTGCCCCCAGCTTGGTGTCATCTGCAAATTTACTGATGATGGACTCAATGCCCTCATCCAGATCATCAATAAAGATGTTGAAGAGCATGGGGCCCAGTACTGATCCCTGGGGCACACCACTAGTGACAGGCCGCCAGCTGGATGTGGTGCCATTCACCATTACTCTCTGGGCTCGGCCCTCCAGCCAGTTCCTAACCCAACGCAGTGTGCTCCTGTCCAAGCCACGGGCTGCCAGCTTGGCCAGGAGTTTGCTGTGGGGAACGGTGTCAAAGGCCTTGCTGAGGTCCAGGTAGACCACATCCACAGGCCTCCCCACATCCACCAGGCGGGTCACCTGATCATAGAAGGAGATCAGGTTGGTCAGGCAGGACCTGCCCCTCCTAAATCCATGCTGGCTAGGCCTGAGCCCCTGGCCATCCTGTTATGAATATCTCCAGATTTGCTGTGCTTGAAGTGCTACCTTCTGTAGAAGGATTCTATGTTCAAGAGACAGCTTCTGGTGCTGTTCTACAGCAGTGGCTCTATCCCATTGTTGCAGGGACACGGAGAGAAAACTGGAGCAAGTGCCCCATACAAATTGCAGATTGCCTCTTAATGAAGTTCCTGGATTTCTGAGGATGTTAGATCCTGCAAAAAATATTTACATGCCCTCTGCTTCTTCCTGGTAGTTCGTCCATCCCACAGTCCAAAATCTGCATTCCTCCTAATGATTTTTCCTGTCTAACCAGGAGAGGGAAGCCAAGAGTAGCTCCTGAAGCAACAGGTAAATGCTGTCAACTGAGCAGTAAACCAAGAAGGGCCAGGGAGAGCATGATGAATGCCAGCAGTGAACAGGATGAAATGCTTTGAACCTGGGAGCAAAAAGGAAAGAGTGAGAGATTTTTCCTGCCTCTCAACTCTAGAAATTGCAAGCAAGTCCCATCCCCCAAGTGGATAGAAAATTTCCCTGGGGTTTGAGAGCCCCATTGTGCCATGGTTTAGTTGATTAGATCGTGTTGGGCGATAGGTTGGTCTTGATGATCTTGAAGGTCTTTTCCAACCTGGTTAATCCTATTCTATTCTAACTAATATATGCAAAGACATTTCCTTTCTCTGTACAATTTGATGCTGAGGCACGTAAGAAAACTAGTCTGTTTTAGTAAACACCTTAGAAATAAACCCAGCATTGACTCTTTCCAGTGAACCTCTTTCAAAAGAACATGTGCTTCTGTTTTGCAGCTTTGGGGCTGGGGATAGCATCACCTCTTCACCAAAAGACAGCAGTGTGTTCTCTGTGCTGTGACTGGTGCACCAAAAGCAATGCAGCAGCAGCTCTCTCCTCAGTGTTGCTATGTACACTAGACATTTATGTAACACTGCTTCTAATCCTCAAGGCTGCCCTTACCTAGGGTCAGCAGCAACGAACACAGAATTTGTTTAGTCAATTGTCAAAACTACTTAGAGCTAGCACAGAGAACACACTGCTGTCTTTTGGTGAAGAGGTGATGCTATCCCCAGCCCCAAAGCTGCAAAACAGAAGCACATGTTCTTTTGAAAGAGGTTCACTGGAAAGAGTCAATGCTGGGTTTATTTCTAAGGTGTTTACTAAAACAGACTAGTTTTCTTACGTGCCTCAGCATCAAATTGTACAGAGAAAGGAAATGTCTTTGCATATATTAGTTAGAATAGAATAGGATTAACCAGGTTGGAAAAGACCTTCAAGATCATCAAGACCAACCTATCGCCCAACACGATCTAATCAACTAAACCATGGCACAATGGGGCTCTCAAACCCCAGGGAAATTTTCTATCCACTTGGGGGATGGGACTTGCTTGCAATTTCTAGAGTTGAGAGGCAGGAAAAATCTCTCACTCTTTCCTTTTTGCTCCCAGGTTCAAAGCATTTCATCCTGTTCACTGCTGGCATTCATCATGCTCTCCCTGGCCCTTCTTGGTTTACTGCTCAGTTGACAGCATTTACCTGTTGCTTCAGGAGCTACTCTTGGCTTCCCTCTCCTGGTTAGACAGGAAAAATCATTAGGAGGAATGCAGATTTTGGACTGTGGGATGGACGAACTACCAGGAAGAAGCAGAGGGCATGTAAATATTTTTTGCAGGATCTAACATCCTCAGAAATCCAGGAACTTCATTAAGAGGCAATCTGCAATTTGTATGGGGCACTTGCTCCAGTTTTCTCTCCGTGTCCCTGCAACAATGGGATAGAGCCACTGCTGTAGAACAGCACCAGAAGCTGTCTCTTGAACATAGAATCCTTCTACAGAAGGTAGCACTTCAAGCACAGCAAATCTGGAGATATTCTCACTAGTGGTGTGCCCCAGGGATCAGTACTGGGCCCCATGCTCTTCAACATCTTTATTGATGATCTGGATGAGGGCATTGAGTCCATCATCAGTAAATTTGCAGATGACACCAAGCTGGGGGCAGCAGTTGATTTGCTGGAGGGCAGAGAGGCATTGCAGAGGGACCTCGACAGGCTGGACAGATGGGCAGAGTCCAATGGCATGAGATTTAACACATCCAAGTGCCGGATTCTGCACATTGGCCACAACAACCCCAGGCAGTGCTACAGGCTGGGGTCAGAGTGGCTGGAGAGTGGCCAGGCAGAGAGGGACCTGGGGGTACTGGTTGATTGTAGGCTGAACATGAGCCTGCAGTGTGCCCAGGCAGCCAAGAAGGCTAATGGCATCCTGGCTTGCATCAGGAACAGTGTGGCCAGCAGGAGCAGGGAGGTCATTGTGCCCCTGTACACTGCACTGGTTAGGCCGCACCTTGAGTACTGTGTCCAGTTCTGGGCCCCTCAGTTTAGGAAGGATGTTGACTTGCTGGAACGTGTCCAGAGAAGGGCAACAAAGCTGGTGAGGGGTTTGGAACACAAGCCCTATGAGGAAAGGCTGAGGGAGCTGGGGTTGCTTGGCCTGGAGAAGAGGAGACTGAGGGGTGACCTTATTGCTCTCTACAGCTACCTGAAGGGAGGTTGTAGCCAGGCAGAGGTTGGCCTCTTCTCCCAGGCATCCAGCACCAGAACAAGAGGACACAGTCTCAGGCTGCGCCAGGGCAGGTTTAGGCTGGATGTTAGGAAGAAGTTCTACACGGAGAGAGTGATTGCCCATTGGAATCGGCTACCCGTGGAGGTGGTGGAGTCACCTTCACTGGAGGTGTTCAGGAGAAGACTTGATGGGGTGCTTGGCTGTATGGTCTAGTTGTTGGGTGGGTTGGATTGTTTGATGGGTTGGACGCGATGATCTTGAAGGTCTCTTCCAACCTGGTGTATTGTATTGTATTGTATTGTATTGTATAACCTCAGAGGAAGTGCACAGCATTCCTTGGCAGCAAAACAGATCCCACACTTCTTAGAGCATAGGTGATACAACTAGCAGGGTACCAAACCTGCACAAACACACATCCAGCCCTTTAAGGAGAAGCATTTTTTGCTCAAAACCTTCGTGCTAGAGCATTCATTATAGATGTCAGCCCAGCAGACAGCTCAGGGGTCAACCCTAAAAGATGATGGCTAATTAATCTACTGCACCTACAAAGGAAATCCCAGAGTTTCTGTGATTTACAGGTGCTAAAATATCAGTCTCTTTATGGGAAGGAAGAGTCTCATTCCAGCTCCATGCATTTCACCAGTGCATCACTTGAGTGGCCTTAATGAAACACCCTAGCAGAAGAGACAATGCAACCCCAAATCACTGTTCAGAGCTAAGTCATCAGCTTTATTATCTATATTATCCCTGAAAAATGTACATTCATTGCCAAAAAGCTCAGTGCAGCACGGGCACCAGTGGCATTCTGATGAAACCTTGTTGTTAAATCCCCTTTGCTGAGACAATAAAACCTGGTTTTATTTGTGAGGGGGTGGGAAATCTGCAGATGAATCGAATGCATAATCCACAGAAGAACAGATCCATCTTGCCTTAAATCAGGCTGGCATGTTTATGAAATGATTGCCAGGCTGAAGTGAAAATTAAGCTCCCTAGAAGCCTTTTTTACTTTTTACACAAGCAAACCTTGCATTTTATGTAACTATGACACTTCCCTGGCTTACAGGACTTGAGCTGCTATAGGCAATGACTAGTTAGCCTCCTGCCTGCTTCTCTAAGCAATGTCCTGTAGTTTGAAAATACAACCTGGTGTGTTAGTGTTGAGCAGAGGCTTTTCTCCTAGGCTGCTGTTCTAAAAGCAGATGTCTCACCAAATCATCACTCCACTGCTCTCTTAGGCTGTTAAAGCTGAACTACTGTTCCCAAAACAGATGGTCTGATGCTTGCATTATTTACCTGTTCTCAGCTAGCTCCAAATCACTTTTTCACCTATGCACTTAGAAGCATTAGAAGCAAAGAGACAGCTGTGCACTTGCTCGCGCAGGCTGCAGAGTGTGCTCACAGGTTGTGCCATGCTTAGATCAGACTGTGCAGGGATGAAAGAACGGAATAGAATAGAATAGAATAGAATAGAATAGAATAGAATAGAATAGAATAGAATAGAATAGAATAGAATAGAATAGAATAGAATAGAATAGAATAGAATAGAATAGAATAGACCAAACCAGGTTGGAAAAGAACTTCGAGATCATCAAGTCCAACCTATCACCCAACACCTCCCTGGGCAGCACATTCCAATGGCCAATCACTCTTTCTGTGAAGAACATCTTCCTAACATCCAGCCTAAACTTCCCCTGGCACAGCTTGAGACTGTGTCCTCTTGTTCTGTTGCTGGGTGCCTGGGAGAAGAGACCAACCCCCACCTGTCCACAACCTCCCTTCAGGTCGTTGTAGAGAACAATAAGGTCTCCTCTGAGCCTCCTCTTCTCCAAGCTAAGCAGCCCCAGCTCCCTCAGCCTCTCCTCATAGGGCTTCTCTCACCTGCAAGGAACACCTGGGAATGAGATTAGGTGAAGATGTGCAGCCAAAGAAGACGATGGGGATTCAATGCTGAGGGAATAAGCCTGCAGTCAGGATGCAGCGGAAGCTGAATGTGCACAGCAGTTTCATACACTCTTCACATCAGGCTTGCGTGGGCAGGAGTCTTTAAACAGAGAGGGGGTTTATCTCTCTTGCCTTTACAGCACCTGTTCTCAAGTCTGTTGTGGCAAAACAATCAGCATTTTGCAGAAGAAAAGTGGATTTGGCTTAAACTTTCGACCCTAAGCGGTGTGGTAATCATCAGATAAGCATTGTGTTATGCACTGGTGTCATCCCCCCAGCCCAGGTTCAAAGTTGTGTGTGTGATGGCTCACATTCCTTTCAGTCCTGTCTCCCAGAAGAGCAGATAAAAGACCAAGATAGAACTCACATGCTATTAGCAACATATGCTCAAGTAGAGAAGTGTTGCTCCAAACTCAGGGCTGTAATAATCATCATGGAGGGACAGGCTGTTTTGTTGGACTTCAGAAGTGAAGGTTGCTCCTCATCAGGCCTTGACGTGCTCCATCACAGCTCCTCTCTGTAGCCCTTCACTATGGCAGTGAACACGTACACATACATACAATTCAGTGCTGATTCATCCAGCTGTTAGCTGTGTAAAGCCCCAAATCTCACGCTGCCATACGAGGGCTGGATTCCCATTGTGGGGAAAGGGCTTGGGTTCCATCATGGCATGGAAATACTGCTGGCTTGAAGAAAAAGCTTGAGAAATTTAGGATGAATAGAACACAAACAAATCACTGAGCAAACACTGAGGGGTCTAGAGTTTTGTGACAGACTGACTGAGACATGGCAGAACACATGGTGGGATCCTTCCCCCACTTAGTTTAAAGCATAAAGAAATGTTCAATTAAGTAAATATGGCTGATTTGGAAAAGTGGAATTAAGTGCTGTCAGCCTTCACTGACTTGTCTGGCACCACTTTGTATTTTCACATACATGTGGCTTACAAATAAAAGAGCTATGGAGTTTAAAAGAGGGCTTGGCACACTCAGAAGCAGCAAAGTCAATGCAGCCTGTAGGAAGAAGGAGTTTCTCCTAACATTTGCCATTCTTGAAGCCGAGTCACAGTCACTGATCAAGGAAAACAAAATATCAACTGAGGCTTCTAGCCTTTTCCCAAACTCACTCAAACTCAGGGTTTGGAGCACAAGCCCTATGAGGAGGGGGCTGAGGGAGCTGGGGTTGTTTAGCCTGGAGAAGAGGAGGCTCAGGGAAGACCTTATTGCTGTCTACAACTACCTGAAGGGAGGTTGTAGCCAGGTGTGGGTTGGTCTCTTCTCCCAGGCAAACAGCACCAGAACAAGAGGACACAGTCTCAAGCTGTGCCAGGGGAGGTTTAGACTGCATGTTAGGAAGAAGTTCCTCACAGAAAGAGAGATTGGCCATTGGAATGTGCTGTCCAGGGAGGTGGTGGAGTCACCATCACTGGAGGTGTTTAAGAAGAGACTGGATCGGGCACTTAGTGCCATGGTTTAGTTGATCAGATGGTGTTGGGTGATAGGCTGGACTTGATGATCTCAAAGGTCTTTGCCAACCTGGTTAATTCTATTCTATTCTATTCTATTCTATTCTATTCTATTCTATTCTATTCTATTCTATTCTATTCTATTCTATTCTATTCTATTCTATTCTATTCCATTCCATTCCATTCCATTCCATTCCACTCCACTCCACTCCACTCCACTCTTGTAGGAGAAGGGTTGGTTTTGGATAGCTTTGGAACAGCTGTGTTTTGTCTTTGAGTTAGGAATGTACACCTTATCAGGAAGGTACAGCCTGTAGTGCTACACACTCTCACCTGGTCTAGCAATTGCTCCTATCAGCAACAGACAGGTTTATACAAAATAAAACACAAGTACAGTTGCACAGCAATTAGACAGAGCTTTTCACTGCAGGTGTGCTGAAGTCATCCCAAAACATTAATTAAGCCTTACAACACTCCAGGAAGTTACACAGTCCCAATCCTGTTTTATGAGTGGATCAGCTGAGGCTGGTACAGGGCAAGGAAAGACAATGGCTCTGAGAGACCCTGCCTCTACTTATCTCTTGCTCTGACAGCACTGCCTAATGAAATGACAGGCATCTAACTTGCCTACATGCAGAGTCAGCTCCCGCTACAATGCAGAACATGAGCACAGAACTTGTATTACTATTTTAATTGTAAAGCACTACCTATATAGAGTTGAGCCAGAAAAATACAATCTGTTTTAGCACAGACAAAACTACAAAACTAGCTGCTCATGATATGGTAATAGAGCTGGTATCTATCGGAGAGGAGAAGTGAAACCATGAACAAGGTTGTGAATCTAAACTGTAGTTAAAAGCTGTCAGATGCTAGATACCAAAACAAGAGGAAAAATATCATGGTGGTGGTGGTCAATAGAGGCAGCTATAATTTCAATCATGCTTTAACCTAACTGCCAGTGAAGATAAAAAGCCTGCAGGATCAGCAACATCCAATACCTGTGCATTTTGCCATCAGTGGTCTGTTTATTACAAAGCACATGCAGCCAGGATTAGAAATAAATCTTAATAACTGGAAAAGATCTAATCCTTTGCTGCCTGTCTCCAGTCTTACAGTGATGGATGAATGAGATTCATTGTGAAAATAATGATCCTTCCAGCCTCAAAAAAATAATCTAATAATAATAATAAAAATCAGTAGCTGTAATGTAGGCTTCCTATTTTGGCTTCTCTTGTCTAGGCTACTTTGAGAATTCTCATCAGGAGGAACATATCTGTCTCTGACTCTTTCCTTCCTCCCTTGAATTTCAAACTGGGCAGAGCCAGAGGTAAAAACTTCAGTGCAAAACCAGACACTGAAGAGTATGTCCCCAGGTAGCACCTTCCCCATGATGCTCTACAAAGGGGAACTCCTGAGCAGAAGTTGCCAAGACAAAGACCAAACCCAGTTTTGCTAACACATACAACATGCCCATACACCACCTACAAGAAAAATGCTTCTTTCTGAACACTTATCCCTGTACAGAGCTGAAAATTAGTGTCTGCCCTACTAAAGTAACACCACCAGAACAAGAGGACACAGTCTCAAGCTGTCCCAGGGGGAGTTTAGGCTCGAGGTGAGGAGAAACTTCTTTGCAGAGAGAGTTGTTAGCCATTGGAATGTGCTGCCCAGGGAGGTGGTGGAGTCACCATCACTGGAAGTGTTTAAAAAGAGCCTGGCTGAAGCACTTAGTGCCATGGTTTAGTTGATTAGATTGGACTGGATGATCTCTGAGGTCTTTTCCAACCTTATTGATTCTGTGATTCTATGTTAAATCTAATGCGCTGTGTTAAATACAGGTGAACCACAGGCATGAAAGATGCTGAGCCATCTTAGGCCTTCGTGTCCTGTGAACATTACAAAGTATTGCTGCTGGAGATTAAGGAGTAGGTTTTCAGTCTATGTAAAGTGATGCTGCTCTATTTAGATGCACTGGAATGATGCCTATTTATGCCAGATAAGTGTCTG
>JAWKAJ010000303.1:0-17996 GCA_033816785.1 Picus viridis
CTTTGTGATGAAATGCTGGTGCAAATGCTGATCTAGTTATGGGTACTAATTATTGTCATTAATAATAAAGCTATGTCCAGTCTCATGGATCATAGCAGGTGTCTAATTGCCGTGCTCGCTCTTGACTTCATTCCCATCATTCGGGCTGCTGAGCACGTTGCTGGCCAGTCACCATGTTTTCTTAATGTGTACACAGGTACATGATGTGCATTCTGTGGATCAAGTGAAGCTGGGAAACTTTCTTTTTGGACAGCTTTAAGTGTGTGCTCTGTGTCTAGACAGGAGTTAAAGTGGACTGGCAGGCTGTAATTTAAAGGACTGAGACGATTAAGGCAGACTTGACTTACATAAAGTGCTAGGAAGCGTTCCTTCAGGTTAGCTGTGTTTAACCGGCTTTTAAACTCCAGTTACTTAACAACAAGTGGCTGTATTTCTGTAGCTACAGTACCTGGGAAACCTTTCTATCTGTAGCAGACCAAGAGATGTGTATTTTCTTCATCAGGGTTCAATTTGCTATATGGTATAGTGTAATGTCGTTACATGACATTTATTGTAAGCAACATATACAGAATGGGGTTGGTTTTGCATGCATAAGGTCTGGTTTAGATTTGTAAGCTTGCTCAACTGGTAAACTCTTTGAATGGCCCACAGTATTGCTGAGATAACTACCTTGCTTCTGTGCCATGGGGCTGGAGTTAAGGTCAGTGGATCACCTGTGCTTGGCAAGGGGAATGGAGGAGCTTTGGAGTATGTTTACATCAGGGTTTCTTGTTTAGGAAATGCTATTTGATCTTCAAATCATGCTGTGAACTTTCTCTTGACGTGGTACACGAAATGCTTATGATGGGCTTCTGGAAAGACCAGTCTGTTTTGCCTGGGTGACTGGTATTGGTGCGGTATGATTTATATTCATTGGAGCAGCTTGCGATTTACATTAGTATGCCTCAGTTCGTTGGGGAAACGGAGGAGCAGGATAACTCAGATATGCAAAGAAAGGGAAATCAATTATGAGTTAAGAGGCTCTAAGAGTAAAGATGAACGTAGAAAAGAGAAGCCTCTGGTGCAATTGATTTGTGGAGCACTGAGATCCATATATTAACAAGGCTGCAAACCAGCAAAGCTCCCTGCAGCACAGTGTGATGCAGCCTGATTTAGTTCATGTGGAATAGGTGGCTTGTCTTCCCACAGATAACTCTGAGACATCTCTGGAGAAATGCTTTGAGAATTGTGTCAGATATCTTGAAAATACATTAACCTGTTTCCAGCTGTTTATTGGGGAAAAATTTACTGCTTAACGTAAAGCTGTGTTTTGTTTTGTGACTTCAACACTTGCAGGTTAAGGCTTTGGTTATATCCGAGATAAATGGCAAAGGGGGTTTCATCCTTCAGAAACTAACCAGTTACTTTATAACTTGGGATATATTAAAATTGTTTGCAAATTAAAGGATGTGTTTGTTGAATTTGGGTAAAGGGATTTTAATTTGTGTAAGAGAGAAACAGCAGAAGTGTTCAATATGCCTGTTTAATAACTATATGTTAAAGGTACCGTATCTGAATTTGTGTGTGCTTGTATTGCACTGATGCACTGAAGTATGGGTTCTTTGCAACTGCTTGCTTCAACTTCATGCAACATGCTTGAATTTGTTGTTAAATTAGGGTTGTGGGGTTTTTTTTTAATGGTTAATTAGCAAATAATTCCACAGCATCTATGATTTAGTTTCTGTGCTAGCATTTATTTCTGACGATGTTGATAAATCAGCATCACTTTAGTTCTTGATTCTAGGTTACCTCTATGAACTTCTGTCACCCAAATACATTATATACTGGAAAACCTCTGGTGCTTGAGTACATGCTGTATGTGTACTACTCATCTAGTAGTGTTCATTCAGCTCTGGGAGGAAACTTTTCAGAGTGTGATCATAGAACGGTCCAGGATGGAAGGGGACTGGATTGAAGGTTGAGGAGGGCAGATTTGAGTGGAGCTTGGGAGGAAATTGTTTGGAGTGGGGGTGGTGAGTTGAGCCTGGAGCAGGTTGCCCAGGGAGGTGCTGGCTGCCGCCTCCCCTGGAGGTGTTGAGGGTCAGGTTGGATGAGGGCTTGAGCAGCCTGGTGTGGTGGAAGGTGTCTGTGTCCATGGCAGGGGGTTGGAGCTGTCTGATCTTTGAGGTCCCTTGCAGCCCAAAGCATTCTCTGAATGCTTGAATTTGGACACTCAGCAGAACTGCAATGAAGGAAACTTGAAATAAGCAAAGTTGTGGAACTGGTTCGGAGCCCCGGGGGTTGGGTGTGAGTTTGGAAGCTGTTCTGACCTCAGCTGCCTGTTCTTGAGCTCAGGATCTGCTTTTGTCCTTAGTTGCTGGGTTCTTGAGCTTGGGGGCTGGGTGTGAGCTTCACCGCCTTGAATTTAAAATGGGAGAGTTCAGCCAGTTGGAAGTTGAAGCAGAGCTGCTTTTCACTGCAGGGCTTCAGAGTTTGTGATGCTCAAAAGGCAGATCTCAAGGAATTTGGCAGAGTTTTGGAGGACTTTGGAAGGGCTTTTGGTTCTCCTCCTCCTTGTCTTCTTCCTTGCGCTCCTCTGCCTCATCTTTTTCCGCCTCTCCCTGGAGGCTGCACTTGTAATCCTAGAGTGGTTTGGGTTGGACAGGACCTGCAAAGGTGATGCAGTCCAAGCCCCTCTGCAGTCAGCAGGGACATCCTGCACTAGATCAGGTTGCCCAGAGCCCTGTCCAGCCTCACCTTGAACATCTCCAGGGATGAGACCTCAAGCCCCTCCCTGGGCAACCTGTTGCAGTGTTCCAGCAGCCTCCTGGTGCAGAACTTGTTCCTCACATCCAATCTGTTTGCTCTGCTCTAGTTTGAAGCCATTGCCTCTGGTGCTGTCCCTGCAGGCTTTGCAAAGAGTGCCTCTGCAGCCTTCTTGTAGTCGCCTTCAAGTACCAGAAGGTCACTCTTAGGTCTCCCTGAGCCGCCTTCTCCTCTCCAGGCTGAACACCCCCAGCTCCCTCAGCCTGCCCTCATAGCAGAGCTGCTCCAACCCCCTGATCATTTTTGTGTCTCTCCTCTGGACCCTCTCCATCAGGCCCATGTCCTTCCTGTGTTGAGGGCTCCAGAGCTGGCTGCAGTCCTGCAGGTGAAGTCTCAGCAGAGCCAAGTGCCAGGGTGGCCTCTGTCCATCTCTGTCCATGCTGCTTTTGGTGCAGCCCAGGCTGCCCTTGGCCATCTGGGCTGCAGGCTCACCCTGTCTGTTCCTGTCCAGCTTCTTGTCCACCAGCACCCCCCAGTCCTTTTCTGCAGGGCTGCTTCCGAACCCTCCTCCCCCAGCCTGTCCTGATTGTGAGGATTGTCCCAGGCCAGGGGCAGGACCCTGCCCTTGCTCTTGTTGAAGCTCAGGAGGTTGCTCTGGGCCACCTCTGCAGCTTGTCCCCTTGAGCTCCTCCAACGTGTTCTGCAGGGTATTGTCTTGGGTTTAAGGAGGCAGAGAGCCTCTCTTTCAGCCTTATCAAAGGAGTTGATGCAAAGCTCTGCCCAGAGGGTTGGGTAGAATTGGGCAGTTTCCGTGGCTGTGCTGTTCAGAGCTGCATCCTACAGTGCAAAGCACCAAATCCACAACAATCCGTAGTGCCCCTCGGCCACGGGACCCAAGCAGCCTCCCCAGGCCAAAGCTTCCTCCAGAGCTCCACCAAAGCAGGCCAGAACCCCAGGCCCCAATTGCCTTGCCGCTCCACCATGTCTCTCTGCCCCTCCTCCCCCCATACCCAAGAGATGCAGTTACAGATTCTGGTAGGCAGCTCCCAGGTGAGCCAGGCCGCTCCGGGCCGCAGTTGGCAGCATTGCCAAGGCCTCAAAGCTCCTCTGCAGAGAGATCACAGAAGATGTTCCTGGGAGCAGAGAGGAAGGGAAAAGGAGGTTGGAGAGCCTGTGCTGTTCCTTTGTAAAGAGTGGGTGCAGGCCTTGTGGGAGTGAACTAAGATAGATGACACTTTCTAGTGTACCTCTGGACTCTGCTGTCCCTTCTGGAGGTCTCTACTCTCTGGTGTAAGACATCCCAGTGCCTTGCACCCACCACAGGGATTCTCCTGCATGCTATCAGCCAGGGGCTTCTGTGGGCCCATGCTGTCTGTGTAGAGCAGCCCTGGGGACTTAGTGGAGCCTTGGGGACTCTCAGAGGGCACCAAGTGAGTGGGGGTGGAGCACTGAATGGAGAGATGGAGGGTGAAGGCTGCAGGGGGTAGGAGGGCTTAGTCCAGCAGCTGTGTGGCTCTGCCTGGCTCCTGCCTACAATGGTGCTGGCAGCAGCTGACCCCAGAAGCTCAAACCCCAAACCCTGCCTGGCTCAGGACAGTCCCCTGACACCTCCTGCCATCCAGCACAGCCCAAGCAGGCACTCGGGGCTCCTAGCCACACAGCCCAGCCTTACGCCTTGGCAGGAGTCACCTGAGGTCTCACTCCCTCTCTGTCCCCTTTCCTCTCATCAGTTGCTGCAGGAGGTGGCTGCAGGTTCCCTCCCCAGCCCTCATCTGCAACCCCCCTTGGCTTGATGCTGTTCTTTCAGCCCTCCAGCTGATTCCAGCCTTTAGTCTCAGGCCCCTTCCCTTCTTCTGCTCCTTCTTGCAGCCCAGTTCCTTAGATGCTTCCTCAGCCACAGCATTTCCCACTCCAGCTGCAGTGGCCGTGGAGGT
Organism: Picus viridis; assembly: GCA_033816785.1. NCBI lineage: Eukaryota > Metazoa > Chordata > Aves > Piciformes > Picidae > Picus > Picus viridis. The sequence goes on from JAWKAJ010000303.1 coordinate 4,680, forward strand.
GGGGGACACAGGGGCACGGGACAGCCAAGGCAGCAGGGACATAGATGGGCTGGGAATGAGGGAAGGGACTGGTAGTCCTCATGCAGGAATTAGGCCTTGTCCCCCCCAAAAGGGGAGAGGATCCAGGGCCCAGGTGGCAAATGTGTGTGCAGGAAATGGCAGAATCTGGCAGCACTTCAGGAGGTGAAAGGAGTGAATTGTGCTGCAGGTCTGCATGTGTGAGGTGGGAGATGAGCAACAGCCCAGGGGCACTGTGCCCTCCCAGCAAACCTCATTTTCTCTTGGGGATGTGGAGTGGCAGCTCCAGGAGAACTGCAAAGAGAAAGCTGAGAGAAATGGTCAGGGAAAGAAGGAAGCCAAACCCCGCCAGCATGGATTTAGGAAGCGCAGGTCCTGCCTGACCAACCTGATCTCCTTCTATGATCAGGTGACCCACCTGGTGGGTGTGGGGAGGCCTGTGGATGTGGTCTACCTGGACCTCAGCAAGGCCTTTGACACCATCCCCCACTGCAAACTCCTGGCCAAGCTATCAGCCCATGGCTTGGACCACAACACTCTGTGCTGAGTTAGGAACTGTCTGGAGGGCTGAGCCCAGAAGAGTGGTGGTGAATGGTGCCACATCCAGCTGGTGGCCAGGCACTAGTGGTTTGCCCCAGGGATCAGTGCTTGGCCCAATGCTCTTTAACATCTTTATTGATGATCTGGATGAGGGCATTGAGTCCATCAGCAGTAAATTTGCAGACGACACCAAGCTGGGGGCAGGAGTTGATCTGCTGGAGGGTAGAGAGGCTTTGCAGAGGGACCTCGGCAGGCTGGACAGATGGGCAGAGTCCAAGGGCATGAGACTGAACACATCCAAGTGCCAGGTTCTGCACATTGGCCACAACAACCCCATGCAGCGCTACAGGCTGGGGTCAGAGAGGCTGGAGAGCGGCCAGGCAGAGAGGGACCTGGGGGTACTGGTCGATGGTAGGCTGAACATGAGCCTACAGTGTGCCCAGGCAGCCAAGAGGGCCAATGGCATCCTGGCCTGCATCAGGAACAGTGTGGCCAGCAGGAGCAGGGAGGTCATTCTGCCCCTGTACACTGCACTGGTGAGGCCACACCTTGAGTCCTGTGTCCAGTTCTGGGCCCCTCAGGTTAGGAAGGATGTTGACTTGCTGGAACATGTCCAGAGGAGGGCAACAAAGCTGGGGAGGGGTCTGGAGCACAGCCCTATGAGGAGAAGCTGAGGGAGCTGGGGTTGCTTAGCCTGGAGAAGAGGAGAATGAGGGGTGACCTTCTTGCGCTCTACAACTCACCTGAAGGGAGGTTGTAGCCAGGCAGAGGTTGGTCTCTTCTCCCAGGCAGCCAGCACCAGAACAAGAGGACACAGTCTCAGGCTGCACCAGGGCAGGTTTAGGCTGGATGTTAGGAAGAAATTCTATACAGAGAGAGTGGTTGCCCATTGGAATGGGCTGCCCGGGGAGGTGGTGGAGTCACCTTCATTGGAGGTGTTCAGGAGGAGACTTGATGAGGTGCTTGGTGCCATGGGTTAGTTGTTTAGGTGGGTTGGATTGGTTGATAGGCCGGATGTGATGATCTTGAAGGTCTCTTCCAACCTGGTCTGGTCTATTCTATTCTACTCTATTCTTTCCACTGAGTCTCTTTGGGCTGCAGGTGTGTGAAGGGTGCTGAAGGTGTCAGGTTTGGGCAGGAGACAGAGACTCCTCCAGCATCCCAGTGAGGGCTGAAGAGGTTTAGCAAGAAGCTGAGCAAGTCTCTTCCTCCTTTGCTGCATCTGCAGAGAGCGTGAAGCTCCCTTTGTGTGTGTCCTGAGGGCTGCTGTGATCTTCTCTTGGGGAGTGGGCAGTAGAGAGGTGTGTGCAGGGCAGAGATGAGTACAGAGTGGGTGTGCTGGGGGCAGGGCCAGGGAGGAGAGGTGGGGACAGAGCAAGGTCTGCTGGCAAATGCAGCTGCAGGCAGCAGAGGCTTGGGCAGGCAGTGGGAGGAAGCTGCAGGCAAGGCCTGGGAGAGGCTGTGTGGAGGCAGCTGTGTTGTGGTGCTGGCCTGCAGCTGTGTGCTGGGGGCTGTGTGGTGGGCAAGGAGCTGAGTCTGCCCTTGTTGAGGCCTCCCATCTTGATGAGCCCTGGCTGTGTGCTGTGCCTGTGCTGCTGGGCTTGGGAGCTGCCCCCAGCAAGGCTGAGCTGTGCTGCCTGGTCCTGGGCAGTGCTGAGCCATCCCTTGCAGGTCAGTGCTCTCCTCTGAGCCCTTTGCTTTCCTGTAGCAAGTGCTGTGTTCCTCTTTCTCCATCATCTCTGCCCCTGTGTGCTGGGGAAGAGCAGAGTTTGCAGATCTGCCCCTTGGAGCAGCCCAGCAGGTGAAGAACCCAGAGTGGGGCACCAGCTGTACCCCAGGTCCCCAGGTCAGCTCTCAACCTCCTCCAACCCCTCCTGCCCTGCACATTTCACCTCTCCAGGGTCTCTGAGGCGCATCTGCTGTGATGGGAATTTGGTAGCTCTCCAGGCTGGTGGGGGTCAGTTGTGTCCTGGAGGTGATGTTTTGGGTTGGATTGTGGAGGGTGGTAGGAGAAGGTTGGAAGTAGTTTGCTCTCCCTTGGTCAGTGCTGCTGCCTCCATTGTCTGAGCCAAGAGAGATCAAAGGACAGGGTGTGGTCCAGGAACCATGCTGCCAATGCCACTATGCTTGAGTACAGTGGGACAAGACCATTTGTAAGCCCTGGGGTACCTCAGGCCACTGATCACAGGAACGTGGGGTCTCAGCACAGGTATTAGAGCTCTGAGCCCACACTGTGGCAACATTTGTTCCTGCAGCTGGGTGTTGGGAGGTGTTGGGAGTCAGGGACTGTCATGATCCTGGCAGGATCTGAGGTTTTCTGGTCACTAGTGGTGTCCCCCAGGGATCAGTACTTGGCCCCATCCTCTTTAATATCTTCACTGATGATCTGGATGATGAGAGGATTGAGTCAGTCATCAGTAAATCTGCAGATGACACCAAGTTGGGAGCAGATGTTGATCAGTTAGAGGGTAGAAGGGCTCTGCAGAGGGACCTCAACCAACTGGACAGATGGTCAGAGGCCAACAGGATGGCATTCAACAAATCCAAGTGCCAGGTGCTGCATTTTGGCCACAAGAACCCCATGCAGAGCTACAGGCTGGGGTCAGAGTGGCTGGAGAGCTGCCAAACAGAGAGGGACCTGGGGGTGCTGATTGACAGCTGCCTAAACATGAGCCAGCAGTGTGCCCAGGTGGCCAAGAAGGCCAATGGCATCCTGGCCTGCATCAAGAATAGTGTGGCCAGCAGGAGCAGGGAAGTCATTGTGCCTCTGTACTCTGCAGTGGTTAGGCCACACCTTGAGTCCTGTGTCCAGTTCTGGGCCCCTCAGTTTAAGAAGGACATCGAGGCACTCAAAGGTGTCCAGAGAAGGGCAACAAGGCTGGGGAGAGGCCTTGAGCACAGCCCTGTGAGGAGAGGCTGAGGGAGCTGGGGTTGCTTAGCCTGGAGAAGAGGAGGCTCAGGGGAGACCTCATTGCTCTCTGCAACTACCTGAAGGATGGTTGTAGCCAGGAGGGAGGTGGTCTCTCTAGCAACCAGCACCAGAACAAGAGGACACAGTCTCAAGCTGCGCCAGGGGAACTTTAGGCTCAGGGTTGAGGAGAAAGTTCTTCACTGAGAGAGTCATACGCCATTGGAATGTGCTGCCCAGGGAGGTGGTGGAGGTGTTCAAGAGGGGATTGGACATGGCACTTGGTGCCATGGTTTAGTCATGAGGTCTGTGGTGACAGGTTGGACTTGATTATCTTTGAGGTCTCTTCCAACCTTGGTGATTCTGTGATTCTTGGGTTCAGGTGCTTCCATGTTCCAAATTGCACTGCTGTGTCCCCTTCCTGCCCACAATATGGCCTCACAGAAGGACCCAGAGAAAAGCTGGGAGGAGAAGCAGCACCCAGAGATCAAGTTGGAGCAGGCAAAGTTCAGCCCAAAGGGAGAGGAGAAGGAGGAGGAAGAGGACAAGATGGAGGATGGTGATGCTGAGGTGAATGATGACTGTGATGATGAGTATGAAGAGGAGGATAACCATGAGAGTGTAGGTGACCAGGATGAGGAGGAAAAGGAATTTGCAGAGGAGGATGAATCCAGAGCAGGTCCCTCTGTGCCACCCAATCAGCTGAATCAGTGCCCTGAGTGTGGGGAGAGCTTCCCACCTGGCTCAGAGCAGGTGAAGCACCACTGCCTCCACCCTGGCACCCAGCCCTTTGTCTGTGGTGACTGTGGCAAGAGGTTCAGCAAGAGCTCTGAGCATATCCAGCATTGCCGCACCCACACCAGTGAGAGGCTGTATGGCTGTGCTGAGTGTGGCAAGACCTTCACTCACAAGTCTTCCCTCACCAAGCATCACAGCGTGCACAGCACTGAGAAGTCCTTCACCTGCAGGGATTGTGGCAAGAAATTCAAACACAGCTCCAGCCTCACCATCCACCGACGCATCCACACCGGAGAGAAGCTGTTCCCCTGTGCTGAGTGCAGCAAGAGCTTCACCACGAGCACCTTATTGATCCAACATCAACTCATCCACAGCGGTGAGCAACCGTACAGCTGTGCCAACTGTGGCAAGAGCTTCAACAGCAGGTCTGCCCTCAGCAGGCACCGTCCTGTGCACACTGGTGAGAAACCTTTCACCTGTGCCGACTGTGGTAAGAGTTTCACCTACAGCTGCACCCTCACCATCCATCGGCGAACTCACACGGGTGAGAGGCCTTACAGCTGTGCTGACTGTGGCAAGAGCTTCTCTCACAGATCTGTCCTCCATCAGCACCGCAGTGTGCACAGCACTGAGAAGTCCTTCACCTGCAGGGACTGTGGGAAGAGCTTCAAAACCATCTCCACTCTCACCATCCACCGCCGCATCCACACAGGAGAGTTGTTCCCCTGTGCTGAGTGCAGCAAGAGCTTCACCACAAGCACGAGACTCATCCAGCACCAACTCATCCACAGCGGTGACAAACCATACAGCTGTGCCAACTGCGGCAAGAGATTTAGATCCATCTCCAACCTCACCCAGCACCGTCCTGTGCACACTGTTGAGAAGTCTTTCACCTGTGCTGATTGCGGCCAGAGCTTCACCTGCGTTTCTGCTCTTACCCATCACCACCGCACCCACAGCGGTGAAAGGCCTTATAGCTGTGCCGAATGCGGCAAGAAGTTCACTCGCAAGTCCAACCTCACTGAGCACCGCAGTGTGCACAGCAGAGAGAAGCCCTTCACCTGCAGGGACTGTGGCAAGAGGTTCAAAACCATCTCTAACCTCACCATCCACCGCCGCAACCACACTGGAGAGAAGCTGTTCCCCTGTGCTGAGTGCGGCAAGAACTTCACCAACAGCTCCAAACTCATTCAGCACCAACTCACCCACAGCAGTGACAAACCGTACAGCTGTGCCGACTGCGGCAAGAGATTTAGATCCATCTCCAACCTCACCCAGCACCGTCCTGTGCACACCGGAGAGAAGGCTTTCACCTGTGCCGACTGTGGCAGGAGCTTCAGTCAGAAGGGACACCTCACCCAGCACCGTCTTGTGCATACAGGAGAGAAGCCTTTCACCTGTGCCGACTGTGGCAGGAGCTTCAGTCAGAAGGGACACCTCACCCAGCACCGTCTTGTGCATACAGGAGAGAAGCCTTTCACCTGTGCTGACTGCGGAAAGGGCTTCACCCAGAAGGGAAAACTCAATCGGCACCATCGTGTGCACACCAGAGACAAGGCTTTGACCTGTGCTGACTGCGGGAAGAGCTTCACCCAGAAGAGTCACCTCACCAATCACTGCTGCAGCCACACCAGTGACCAGGCCACAGTGCAGAGAAGGTGCAAATAGATCCACCCAGGGTCGATTGGGGTAATCCTAACCTGTCTGAGGGCCTTTCCAGCAGATAGAACCAAAATCTCCTCTTTTTTCTCTGCATTTCTCAAATGCTGGGGACCTGGCAGGGAAAAAACCCTCCTGCCCTTCTGAACAACAATTAGTGCTGATGAGAATAATTAAAGTGCTGAGTCGGCACAGCCAGAGCTGCCATTGGAGCTGGCTTGAGCTTTGCCTTTTTTTTTTTTTTTTTTTATTTCCCCAATTCTTTGTGTCTCCCTGGGGTAAAAGCTCTCTGTCCATTGGCCAGTCATGTTGATACAAAACCAAAGTTACCCAAATCCTGTCTGTTTGCTTTTATTTCAGACATTCCTGCCCATGATGCCCAAATGTGAGGGCATTTGTTCCCTAGGAATGGGGCTGAAGCTATGTGCCCAGTTCAGGGAGATGAAAGTGAGGTTGTCAGAAGAGTCTTGAGAGTGTCCTGCTGGGAGCAGTCTCAGGGACATCTCAGAGTGGTTTTTTCCCAATGTGTCAAGGGATGTTAGGTGTTGGGGGGCTCTGGAGAGTTCTAGGATTGATTTTTCAGAACCTTTTGATAGTGTAGAGGGGATCTCAGGGAGGTGTTTGAAAGCCCTTGAAAAGCTTCTGTCAGCTTTCCACTAAAGGACTCTACTGCTTTCCAGCACGCCTGGGGCTTCCAAAAGCCTTCTCCTTAGCTCAGCAGTGTTTCTGATACATTCCTACTGAGCTGGGGCTTCCCTCGGGCTTTCCACCCACTGTCACTGCAGGTGGGACTGGGAAACTCTCAAACTGTGAGAGCAACTTGGGTGTGTGGTGCTCCCCCACTGCGGAAAGTCTTTAGGGCTGGTGAGACAGTGCTGGATGCCAGGTACTGCTGATCCCTTGCTTTAGAATTCCCTGCTTCTTCTCCTTTCCTATGCTTCTAACTTTTCCGTTGGTACTCAGAAGCAAAGATAAGATTAAAGGGTGTTTGACAACAGCTCCTTGGTTCCATCTCAGTTTTATTTGGGGGATCCTTAAAGGAACCTTCTCTGCTGTCACAGAAGGTTGAGATAGAACACATTTAAGGTTTGAGTCTCATACCTCACACTCTCTGGAATGACTGAAGGGCACTGGTGGGGCAGCAGAATTCCTGTTGGTAGCACAGGGTCCACAGTAAATAGCAAAGCCACTGCTGGGGCAGTGGAAAGTCCCTTGGTGTAGTAACACACAGGGTCAGTTTGTGGTGGCACAGAGTCCCCACATGCATAGCTTCCAAGCCAAGATGTTTCCAAGCGAAGCCCAGCAAAGCCATTTCTTGTGTTGCAGTTAACTTACAGATTCTTCTAATGCAGTGTTGTCACACTGATTGGTTACATTTCTACTGCCATGCACTTAAGCAAAGCATCCAATAGGTTAATGCTAGCAAACAAGCTTCTGAACAGCTCTAGCCTAATCCTGCCTGGTCTTTCTTTTCAGTGTACATCTCTGGACTCAAGACAAAACATAGCTGTCCCAAATCTATCTGAAAACAACCCGTCTCCTGCATCTCCCTTTTTCCTTTTGCTAATAAGACCACACTGTTGGTTGACCTTTCTCACATTCTTTGCATACATAAAAGCAAGCAAGGTAAAATAAACTATACAGCAAAAGCAATCAATAAAATCAACAATCCAGTTTTGATAAGAGGTTGTATCCACCCTGGTAACAACACATCCCATCAAAGTCTTCACACCCATGTCCATGGACAAGGAACAAGGAATCTATAGCTTCCCTCTTCTGTCCCTCAGCATGTCTGACAGACTGATGGTCAGTAGCTAAATCACTGAATGCTGCTGGCGTGAGATTGCTTTGTTTTGCCAACCAGCAACTCACTTGGTTGGACTCCAATATAATAATTGAAGACATTTATGGTAGCATCTGATGGTCCTCTTATACCTGCCTGAAAATGGGTGATGTAACACATCAAAGATACAAAGCCCAGAGCTGCACCAATTAGCTCATTCTAACACAACTGACATCATATATGAGTGAAGAGAACAAGCCTTGCAGCTACAGTAAAATAACAAACATGCATTCCTTCCCACTTATCTTACCAGGTCAAGGCACAAACAAGACAGTTGCCTTTTTCAGACAGAGAAGTTTAATCCCACAGTTTTGAACTTATAAGCACCACACTTCTTTGTTTCCTGCCTGATCTCCCAAAGGACAACCTAGATTTTGCCAGTTTCAATTCTTACATTTCCCTTTTCTTATTAATAAAGAAGATTAACCATACCAGTTCTACCTTGAACACATTGTGCACAGAAATTAAGATACACAGACCTACAAATGCAACAAACCCAATCTTCAGCATTGTCCCTTACAATCTGCTTCAAGGGCATGAATGTCACACTTTTGCCTTTTCCTAAGATGGTCAAAAATCATGGAAGTGTTTAGAGTCAGCAAGGTCTTCCCTTGACCCATGAGGGTAGGGCTAGCCAGGCTCTATCTCCACAGATAAGGAAAATACATGTGGACAGATAGCAAGAGTGAGAAGGCCTCTTCACTGTGTCAGAGATGACATCCTGAATATTCATAGTTCTGCCAAGTGTAAAATTAAACACAACACAATAATCCGTTTTCACTCTGCCTACCATACTGATCTCCTGATGCTGTTTTGCTAAGGAAAAGTACTGAGTCCCTATTGTTCCTACCCCTGGGTTTTTTTTCTTGCCTTTCAAATTTCTCCCAAGTAAAGCCTCCAACATCTTTATATCCTCAATAAAGTTTATTAAACCACACTAAAAACCACATATAAAATGAAAATTTGAGAACATCACATGCTTTAACTTTTCTTTCTTGTGACATAATACCTGAACTGCCTCTTTTCTGGTTTTTATAATTTAAAATGAAAATGTCTTTTGTGCTATAATCCATTTTGACCTTCACCCAGTAGCACTGACATGGTACTGTGCTTATTCATTAGGGAACATAGCTTAACACAATCACTAAAGATTTATAAGCACTCATTCTTGCTGATATTTTGACATTCTTACCTAGACCCAACACAAGATGTTTTGGGGTGAAGACCTTCATTATGTTACACAGTTGACTTATATATGTTTCTAATGCAGTGTTGTCACACTCTGATTGGTTACATTTCTTCTGCCATGCACTTAAGCAAAGCATCCCATAGGTTAATGCTCGCAAACAAGCTTCTGAACAGATCCAGCCCTGGGACATTAGAAGAAAACTTGTCCACAAAAAGGTAATGGCAATAATGGGTATGGGAACCTGTTCCTCTCTGGCCCCTGTGCACAATATGGTAACAATGAAACCTCACTAAACATGGCTGCTTTGGGTTTAATAACCCAAGACAACCTCCTCCCCGAGAAATAATTTGGGAAACAGGAAGCAGAGCGCCATGGGAGCATGCACACAGACCCAAGTGCCTCCCCACAGCATCTTTCAGGCCTATGGGGTCAATTGCAAGCGCTGGAGTGGATGTCACCACAGATATTTCACTCACCATAACCAAGCTGGGGGCAGGAGTTGATCTGCTGGAGGGTAGGGAAGCTTTGCAGAGGGACCTCAACAGGCTGGACAGATGGACAGAGTCCAAGGGCATGAGACTGAACACATCCAAGTGCCGAGTTCTGCACATTGGCCACAGCAACCCCAGGCAGTGCTACAGGCTGGGGTCTGAGTGGCTGAAGAGCGGCCAGGCAGAGAGGGATCTGGGGGTACTGGTTGATAGTCGGCTGAACATGAGCCTGCAGTGTGCCCAGGCAGCCAAGAAGGCCAATGGCATCCTGGCCTGCATCAGGAACAGCGTGGCCAGCAGGAGCAGGGAGGTCATTCTGCCCCTGTACACTGCACTGGTTAGGCCGCACCTTGAGTCCTGTGTCCAGTTCTGGGCCCCTCAGTTTAGGAAGGATGTTGACTTGCTGGAACGTGTCCAGAGAAGGGCAATGAAGTTGGTGAGGGGTTTGGAACACAAGCCCTATGAGGAGAGGCTGCAGGAGCTGGGGTTGCTTAGCCTGGAGGAGACTGAGGGGTAACCTTCTTGCTCTCTACAACTACCTGAAGGGAGGTTGTAGCCAGGCAGAGGTTGGTCTCTTCTCCCAGGCAGCCAGCACCAGAACAAGAGGACACAGTCTCAGGCTGCGCCAGGGCAGGTTTAGGCTGGATATTTGGAAGAAGTTCTATACAGAAAGAGTGATTGCCCATCGGAATGCACTGCCGGGGAAGTGGTGCAGTCACCATATTGGAGGTGTTCAGGAGACTTGATGGGGCGCCTGGTGCCATGGTTTAGTTGTTTAGGTGGGTTGGATTGGTTGATGGGTTGGATGAGATGATCTTGAAGGACTCTTTCAACCTGGTGTATTGTATTGTATTGTAACACATGAAAAGGTGCATAAAGGCACATGGACCTTTGGGACATGGGCTAAGTGCCTTACTGTTAGGAAGATCTAGCACCACCTTGCAAGGACATTTTGTGCTCCCAGGGGTGATAGATACTGATTGCCAAGGACAAATCTCTGCCATGCTGTGGACGCCGTCCCCTCCAGTAACTATCCCTGCAGGGAGTCGAATCACAGTTAGTGCCTTTTACTGAACAGGTCCTGGCAGCTGAAGCCCAAGAAAGGGGAACATAAGGTTTCAGTTCCTCAGGGTAGCCTGAAGGCTTTTGGGCATAGACTGTTTCCATTGCTCAGCCAACGATGATGTGTATCCTCAGAGCAGAGAGTGAACAGCCTAAAGAGGCGACAGTTAAGGGGATGATTGATACAGGTGCAGATGCTACAATTGTATCCTCCATTCATTGGCCTTCATCCTGGTCAACAATGTCCACAGCAGCTGTTGTGGCAGGAGTTGGTGGCACAACAACCAGTCAACAAAGTGTGCTCCCTGTCCAGGTAGTCAGCCCTGAGGGGCAAGTGGCTACTGTTCATCCTCACATAGCTGTGGTCCTCTGAATCCATGGGGCCAAGACATCTTAAGTACGTGGGGGGAATATCACTACCAATGCCCAGGATTTTTAGTAGGGGCTGCTGTAATTGAGGGCACATGTAGGACTACATTACAGTGGCTAACATTGACCCCTGTGTGGGTGAATCAGTGGCCCCTACCCAACAGAAAACCTTCAAAGAGTTGGTAAAGGAACAGCTGCAGCAAACCCATTTAGAAGCATCTCACAGACCATGGAAAACCCTGGTCTTGTAATTAAGAAAAAATCAGGGAACTGGAGGCTGCTTCAGGACTTGAGACAAGTAAATAATGTACTGGAAGTATGGGTTCTTCACAGCCTGGAATGTCCTCACCAGCAATGATCCCTGACAAATGGAATATCTGTATTATTGATTTGAAGGATTGTTTCTTTACCAACTCACTGAATCCTGAATTTGCCTTCACAGTTCCTGTGACTAATAATAGTGAATCCAATCAGAGGTATCAGTGGACTGTGTTGCCTCAAGGCATGAAAAACAGCCCCACAATTTGTCAATGGTATGTGGCACAGGCACTATCACATCAGAGCACAATATCACACCATGTAGTGCTACCAACACATGGATGATGTGCTAATTGCTACACGGACAGGGGACATGCTGAGCGCAGTTGTGCCTGATGTGACAGAAGCATTGGGAAAATATGGGTTAGAAATAGCCCCAGAGAAGGTGCAGCACCAAGCACCATAGAAATATTTGGGACTAAAAATCTTAGATTAAGCAATTCAGCCACAAATGATGCAAATTCGGCAATATGTGACCACCCTTAATGGTTTGCAGAAATTACTGGAACCATAAACTGGGTAAGGCCCTTGCTAGGTCTTAGCATGACCCTGCTAGCTCCCTTATTTGACTTACTGAAGGCAGACCCTGAACTTTTATCTCTTTGACGCTTGACTGCAAAAGCACAACCTGCACTGAAGGAAGTGGAGCTCGCCATTGCAGCACCATTGCCATGGGAGCAAGCCCATTGGATAGCAGAAGCAGTACCTGTCAGCATTTATGTGCTTATCTCCCAAGGTCATCCTCTAGCTCTCACAGCACAATGGAATGAACACTGGCCACATCCTTTGCATTTTCTGGAATGGGTGTTTTTACCATTTCACCCAAAGTAAACAGTAAGCACTCAAATTGAGCTGGTTGCTTAGTTGTGTGCAAAGCCAGGCAATGGTGTGTTCAACTCTCAGGACAAGACCCATGAAACACATTCAAAAGAACGATAATCCCTTTTGAAGATGGCTACAATCATGGGTCTTGGGTTATCGGTTGGATTCAACTGATGCTGATGTTAGTTGGATTTGTGTTACTGTTGATTTTGCTGTTGCCTTGTACTGCAAGATGCACACAAAACATGCTTGAGCCTTCTATTGGTGCTTTGTTTAAGAAAAAGGGGGAGATATTGGGGCCTGGGCTGTCTTGAAGCGTTAGCATAAGCAACTCACTTAGAATGACATGAGCAGCTAATTTAGAATGTGCTCTATGATAACTTTGTTCAGGATATGTATTATGATACCCTTGTAAAAGAACATGAACTGCTGTCCTGATACAACCACTGGGAAAGTTCACAGTAAGAAGACATCGTCACACAGCAGGGGAGGTGAATCTGGGATTGTGATCCAATCTGTGCAAATGTCAACAACCAACCAGACTGATCAAAAGGGCATATGGACAGCTCATGAGGATGCAGAACAGCCTATCAGATTGCAGTATAGTGCGAGTATGCATTATAAAAGTAGAGCTGATAGTTAATAAATGAATGATTTATGCATCATATTAGTGTCGTGTCGTTCCTGCTCCGGCATGGACTTGAAAGACCCCAGCAACAGTAAATGTTGTATTGATGTTGTAAATATTGTAGCTGTTGAAAATGGAAAAGGCAGAGGTTTCTTTTGCAACGTGTTGCATCAGGACAGTATTGACAGTGGAGAAACACTGAGAAATAACCTTTTTTTTCACTTGTCATTTATTGCACTGTTATGTTCTCTTAAAAATGCCTCAATAATACTAATCCCTTTTAAAAATTTACTTAAATTGCCCTTTAACAAAGGATCATCTTATTTTGAAATTATTTCTATTCTGCAGCTGTGGTAGTAGAAAGGAAAACCTGAACTATTCCTATTTTACTGCCAGTGTCATACCAATTTTCTTGCTTATGCACCAATACTAGTACCACCCTCTCCCTATCTTGGCCATGTGAACTGGAAGAGCTACCCCTTTGCATATGGCGTCATCAAAGACAAGATCTGGTGTAATATAGAATAGAATAGAATAGAATAGAATAGAATAGAATAGAATAGAATAGAATAGAATAGAATAGAATAGAATAGAATAGAATAGGACCAGACCAGGTTGGAAGAGACCTTCAAGATCATTGCATCCACCCTATCATCCAACACCACCCAATCAACTAAACCATGCAATAAAGCACCCTATCAGGTCTCCTCCTAAACACCTCCAATGATGGTG
>JAWKAJ010000304.1:0-17947 GCA_033816785.1 Picus viridis
CCACATACCTCCACGGGTAGCTGCAGCCCAATGGGCACACTTCTCCGGCGGCAGAACTCTTCCTAACATCTGCTTTAAATCACCTTGAAAGAGCTCGGTGTCCTCTGTCTTGGCCAGGCTGCCTGGGAAGAAGAGGAATTCTCTCAAGCCTGGCTACAACCTCTCCCTCGTGCCAGGTGCTGCTTCAGGCCTGCACCTCTGGTCATGAGTTACTTCTTGGACAGATGCCTGCTGTGTCAATATCTCCAAACTGAGACTCCAGAACATTGCACTCATGTGTGCCTTGGGACCAAAAGTAGTGTACAGCATAAGACTTCCTGCTCCGCCACATAATGGCCTGATGCAAGCCAGATGGCCACTCGGGCCACGTCTAAGACTGCAGTGTCATGTTCAGCCTGTCAAATAACTGTCAGGGCTGTGGCAATGAATCTGCATTGGATGTGTTAAATTCATGCTGGGACTCTGTGCCTGTCGAGAACTCTCTGCAAAGTCTTCTCTGGTTCTCCAGCAAATTGAACCCTACTAGCTTGCGTATCATCTGCACATCACAACATGTTATTATTGGGGCCAGCACTGATCCTCAAACACACTACTGGGGTGACAGGCCGCCTGGGATGCGGGTGCCACACCCAACGCAGCAGGCCTGTTCCAGCTGGCTGGCTGCCAGGCTGCTGTGAGTTGCTGGGAACGGTGTCAGCGTCTTGCTGAGGTCCATCCACAGCCTCCTCACAGGCGGTCACCTGAAGGAAGATCACAGGCAGGACCCCGCCCCTCCTGCAGCTGCTGAGCTCTGGCGAGGCTTCCCATCATACCTACACTGAGGACGCATAGTACCTGAGGAGGCCAGCTAACCTGCCCCCTCTTGTGGATGCGCACCACGCCCAGCTTCCAGCTCTGGGACTCCCAGTGAGCTAAATCACAAATGGCTTGACACACATCAGCAATCCCACTTAGATGGATCCCATCCGGTCCCATGGCCTGAAAGACCACGGTCAGACTTAACTTTTTGTGGAACTATGCACTTCTCTGCCTCTTCTGCCAGCTTTGCAGGCCAGCTGTCTGCCACGCTCTGCCCAAGCTATAAGACGGAGGCAAAGAGTTCTCCCGGTTACAACGTTCTCTCTGAACAAGGAGTGGAGGTTGTCCCGCCCTCTCTTGCTACTGATAGATTATAGAGACTCACTGCGGGCCTCACAGCAGAGGCCAGCAAAATCGCTTGCCTCCCTTCTGTCTACACGAACCCCAACCCTAAACATTCTGCAGGTTGCCTCCTCTCTCTTCCAAAGATGATACACCTCTTTTCTTTTTTTTCCTGGGCACCTAGCTGCCACCGGCCCGCGCCCGCACACCGCACAGCACTAGCTTCTGGCGCTCTACCACTTTCCTGGAAGTCCAGGCCTCCTGGACCCCCTTTGTTTAAGGGCTGGGCTCCCAAGGAACCTTCTGAGTTAGTCTCCTGAGTAACCTGAGTCTGCCCTCCTGAAGTGCCCAGAGTGGAGGTCTCTCGCTCCCTCCTCTGGCTGGCTGCACACTGAAAACTTCTATTATGTCGTGGTCACTGGTGCCTAAACATCCTCGCACCACATCACTCACTGTTTCGTTGGTGAAGAGGATCGCGTCATACCTGCCCCTCAGGGTAATGCACCTGGGATAAGAAGCTGTCCTCCATGCACTCTAAGAACCTCCTAGACGCTCTCCTGCTGTGTTGAGATCCCAGCAGATCATCAGGCAGGTTGGCCATCATTCATGAGTACGAGGTCAGGTGACCTTGAGACAGCCTTAAGCTGCCTAGAACGCCTCACGATCATCCTTCTCCTGGTTGGGTGCATAACAGACACCAACCAGTGTCTGCCTGTTAGTCTCCTCACCCTCTAACATCCCGGATCTCATTTCAACAAAAGACAGCGTTTCACCGATAAATATCCTCCTTGCCTCGTCTCTTCCTGAAGAGCCGGGAGCTCCAGTCATGCGGTCGCCCCACCACGCCTTGGGATGGCAACTACATCATGCTGCAACAAGCTTCCAGCTCCTCCAGCTCGCATTAGTGCACATGCTGCAATGCTAGCCTACCTTATCCAGCCTAAGGACCACTTCCCCTCGGTCATCGACCTTCTTCCTTAGCCACCTCGGGGACCTCCTCCTGGGGATGTGCCCATCGCCACGATACCTGGCGCATAGAAGTGCACACGGGGCCTCGCACCAGCCCCCTTCACTTGGGATTACGCGCTGACCTCAACCAACGGTATCGATGTAACAGGAGAACTGACGACTCAAACAGCCCCAGGTCACCCTTCATAGCCCTGGGAGGCCTGGTACCAACATCATCATCTTCTAACGCATGACAATAATGAGGGCTGCACACGGGCAGCCTCACTCCAACCTGACTCTGCTAGCTAATACTCCTATCCGCCTATAGAACCTTCTGTTCCCCTCAGGAGGGAATCACTCAACACTACTCCCTTTTAGGGAGCAGTCCTGATGACAGGGGAAGGCTGTTTGCTGCGCGGCCTAGGCCTGCACAGTTCCAGGCTGCTTATTCCAGGCTGTTTACAGGCTGTTTAGCTCAGGGAAGACCTATGTACCCCGGGCAGAATTCACCCTCAAACACGCCTCATTTTTCAAGGGCAGTGAGGGAGGTGGGGAGGCAAGGAGGTTTTAATTTGTGTCCGGAGAGATCCGTATCCATTCTGCTTTTTGAACAACAACTGTGGCTCGTCTCTTTCTACAATCCCAGACAGCAACCTCATCCTTTTAGTCGTCGAGCAGATAGCCAATCTGCTCACACCCAATGCAAGAGTTGCCCTCATAAGTATTCAACTCGTTATTCACTACAGCCAGATTACCCGACGCTGTTTCGCTACCTTCAGGGCTCTTTGTGCCGAGGAGGTTGCTGCGCGCAGGCACATGCTGCCCCTGGCTGCTCCTGATTCCACTGACAAAAATTTAGAGTGGCAGCGTGCGGTATTTCAGAGAGTAACCAGAGCAGGCGCTGCCGAAGGACAAGGCTAACCGCTGTCACAGCCTCAGTCTCGCGCCAAGGCGCTTGGTCGCCTCACGAGCGCAGCATCGAGGGGCCGAGAGGGCCTTTCGCCTGTGTGTTCAGGAAGGCAGTGAACTCCGCCGGGTTAGGAGAGCGCAGTGACCTCAGCAGTCTTCTTGACACAGTCCTCTGGAAAGGGTAGCTCCATGGCTTGGGACAGGAGCACACTGGGCGCTAGTTAGAACTGCTGGAGGGCCGAGCCCAGAGAGTGGTGGCGCGTGCCGCAGCTGGCGCCTACTAGTGGTGTCCCAGGAGGACAAGCGCTGGGCCCCATGCTTTTCAACACCTCTAGATGACTTATCTGGATGAGGGCATTGGAGTCCATCAACAGTAAATTTGCAGATGACACCAGGCTGGGGGGCAGCAGCTGATCTCAGCTGGAGGGCAGAGGCGCTGCAGAGAGATC
Source organism: Picus viridis (assembly GCA_033816785.1). Lineage (NCBI taxonomy): Eukaryota > Metazoa > Chordata > Aves > Piciformes > Picidae > Picus > Picus viridis. The sequence continues at coordinate 3,447 of JAWKAJ010000304.1, forward strand.
CTGACAGGCTGGACAGAGCGGGCAGAGTCCAACGGGCATGAGATTTAACACATTCAGCGCCGGCTCCGCACATTGGCCACAACAATCCAGGCAGCTTACAGGCTGGGGTCGAGGCGGGCCGGAGAGCGGCCAGGCAGAGAGGGAACCCGGGGGTGCTGCCCAGGCAGCCGGGCAGGGCGCCGCCTGGCCTGCATTACATTTCCAGGGAGGCTGTGCCCCTGCACTCCCGCTTTGTGCCAGCCGCACCTGATTCTCAGTGTCCAGCCTGGCCCCCTCAAGAAGAAGGACATTGAGACATCCCCTGAGGCAACAAGGTTATGAGAGGCCTGTTGTCATCTTCCTATGAGGAGAGGCTGAGGAGCTGGGGCTGCTCTAGCCTGAGAAGAGGACTAGGGCGATCTTCACAGCTCTCTACAGACTGAAGGCTGCCCTTCTCCCTGGGCACAGCACCAGAACAGACATTGTCTCAAGCTGCACCAGGGGAGTTTAGCTGGAGGTGAGGAGAAAGTTTCACGCAGAAGGATTCGCACATTGAATGGGGCTGCCGGGAGGCGGTGTCTCCAACCCAGGGAGGGATCAGCACTTGGTTATGAGGTTATGAGCTTTATAAAGCCACCCCGATGATTTTCAAGGTCTCTTCCAACCTTGGTAATTTATTCTATTCTATTCTATTTATTCTATTCTATTCTATTTATTCTAATTCTTATTTATTTACCCTATTCTAACTTTATTTTCCTCCAAATAACATCAAAGATACAAGAAAATAAAGTATATGATTTACTCCCTAATACCACTTATTTCACCCTATTGGGGACCACATGCTATCTAACAATGCCAACTGAAAACAACAAAGAAAATCGGTCTGCCGTTTTCGCTCTCTCTTTATAGGGCACTTAGCTATGATGTAAAAAAGGTAGCAGGCAAATATGCTGTAGCGCAATCCCCAGATCAAGACTCGATTTGCTGAGGCGTTTGCATGTTGTTAACTGATTTATTCCCATCAAAGCTTTGGTTGGTTATGCTCATTACTTCAGAGAGCTGCATAAAGCAGCCATTCGTATTATTTTGCAATAAGAGCTCCAAGGAGAGATTATTATTTAGTGAAATAATGATTTTTCATGGACTTTAGTAATAGAAATGGGATATCGCCACGTATTATTCAGGGATGAAAACTCCATGCTCATTGTTTTGTTGCATGCCACTGAGAAGCGCAGAGGACAGAGCAGACATTCAACAGCTCACCCTTCACCCTGCTCTAGAGCTTCTGGCTCTTCCTTCAGAGTTCTGTACGCTCATTATGTGATTAGTTCGAGTCAAAAAACATGCAGGAATACAAACTCCTCCTACATGTCATTCCTGTGGGGATTTTGCTAGGCACTATATCATGCTTACCTGTTTACACTGTCATTGTTAAAAATACAAATAATCAATAACCAAGTAAGGTGCAGAAACAGATACAGGTGTGCAGCCAAATGCACAGAACTACAGCATAGCTATCGATTAATCATATATCATTAGAGTATCCTAACTATAGACAATAGTTTAGACCTATTTCAGAATTGGCATTAGTGTGAGAAATTAAATCACAAATTCCAAATGGTATAAAAGCAGAGGCTATATTTAACTCCTGGTCCGATGCACAGTAATATGCTTGATTACACTAATGGAAAAGATAATTCAGAATGGGCTGATATGAAACTTCAGCTAATTGAATATTCCCTCTATCCTAGTTTTTGAAAGTCTAGACACTATTACAAAGTTAGGTATGACTCCAAGCCTGTGTGTAATAGATGCACCATTAAGCAGTGAGACATTTATTCAACCACATCACTATATTAATTTGGTAGTTAATTTCTGAAAGAGATAGTACTACCTAGCTTGTTGTGAAATAAAAATAAAAGGATTAATTTATTCACAAATTTCTGGTATTAGTGAGCATTGAACAGAATATATTCTGATATATTGGGACATACCCAGTAAGGGAACCAGATTGCGACTCAGTTGCAGACATCACTGGAAAGTAGGGTTATTTGAAAAGAAGGATAAAGTAGATTGAGTGTTTTCTTTCTTTCCACACACATTTGTCAGAGACAGACATGCAGAAACAAAACAAAACAAAACAAAAATATTAAAAAGTTAGTTAAATTTCATATTTTTTCAACAATATTTTCACTTTAAAAAGGAAAAAGAACTTCTTTCGAAATTACATGGTTATTTATTTATTCATTTATTTTAAAGTGAGTCTCAGTTTATGTTGAAACTAGTTTGGCAGAATCTCTGTAATTTTCGACACAACTTACAGAATCATAAAATTGTCAGTTATGGGACTAAGGATCATCTAGTTCCAACCTCTGAAATGGCAGTTGTGAGGTTGCCACACATCTTCTGCCTGTGTCCTCCGCAACCGGGACCTCTACCAGTCTTCAGGCGTTGTTCCAGTGTCTTCATCATCATGGCTTCCTGATTCGTCTGAATCTACCCATTTTGCTTCTGTTCACTTCTGTCATAGCCACTACCCGACAAAGTCTCTCCCTGCAGAGCACATAATAAGGTCATTTCTTTGAGCTCTCTCTCCAATTCGTTCCTCATGGAGCAGTGCCCTCATGCTCTTCTCGACCATGCCGGCACTTCCAACACACCTGCCAAAAATAGACCTGCGCAATCTCACCAGAGCGGCTAAGCAGGGAAGAATCACGTCCTCCTTGACCTGCCGGCCACACTCCTCTAGACAGCCCAGATACAGGGGTCAGGGGAGTGGTTTTTTGAGAGATTTGACCAAGGGCACACCCCCGAAGGGCGAGGAAAAATCAGTCCTCTGAAGAGGAGAGAGTGAGTTACGCGGCAGCTGCAGATCTGCGCAGGGCCGGGCAGAGGAGCCGGGATGTCCCGGTCCACCAGAGTGACTATGACAGGTTACTGCCCAGAACATGGTGGGATAACACACACTTACTCAGAGTGTGGCACTGGGGTTTGCAGCCTTCTTGAGAAAGACAGGTGAGGAGAAGAGGAGAGAGAGATGGCTCTGTATGGCATAGAGAGTCACTTTTTGACTCACAGAGAGCTGGGGAGGTGGGGATGTGCCATTGGCAGTCGGGTTGGGTAACAGAGGGAAGGCCTGTCAGGCCTGAGACATCCTGGGATGGATTCTGTTATGGAGACCACCCAACCAGGATGAGGAGGCAGATGAAACATTCCACAAGCTAGCTCGGAGGCTGTTTCAAGATCATCAAGATCTTGTCCTGTGGGTGACTTCAACCCGTCAGATATTCGCCGGAACTTAACTGCTATAGCAGTTATCCAGAAGACTTCGGAGCATGGGAGGACAGCTGATGCTAAGGAGTCTGCTACCAGGGGTCGCTTTCCCTGCTGACCTGCCAGTTCATAGGCTGGTGGGGAGACGCGGGAGCTGTCAGGGGTGCAGCCGATCACCCAGATAGTGAAGTTTTCAATATGCCGTGAGGAGATAGAGAGTATTCAACAGAGCCTCACCTTGATCGAGGGCAAATCATCCTGTTTAAGAAACTTATTTCCAGTAGTCTCCCGAGGCCAGCTCCTCAAGACCGAGGGGTCCAGGAGGGTTGACCTTACTTCAAACAGAAGTTTCGGCCAGAACCGGCAAAGCCTCCGCATCCGCCCAGGCCGCGGGAAGGCTTGCCCCGGGAGGAGCAGCAGCCCCCGAGGAACTAAGGAAAAAAAGATACCCGTATCACCTTCCATGAGGAACGCTCTCAACGGCGCGTCTTCTTTTATGACGTTGTTGTATGTAGGCCGGGTAAGCCAGAGAGCAAAGGCCCAGTTGCGAACTTGCTGGCCACCACGAAAAGACGAACAAAAGCATTTTTTACAAATATATTAACATTGTTAGGGCAAGAAGAACTCCACTCCTTATTGAATCTGAGGGAACACTATAACCGAAGGAGTCCAGACGGCAGCCTCCTGAGCTGGGAGATGTATGTATATAGCCTGCCCCTGTCCATGAGACTAATTTGTAGAATTATTGCCAATATATCTCCCCTCCATGGGACTGAGCCTCTAGGTCCTGAGAGAAGAGCTGGTAGGCTGGGCATTATTCTCCATCATTTTCAGCAGCCTGCACACATATATGTCCTTACTGGAAGCTGGCCAATGTGGAACTCATCCACAAGAAAGGTCGAAACTACAGTCTCGTCAGCCTGACTATTGTGAAAAACATGAGCAGACATTTTGGGGGCACAACTGGCGCCCAGAAGCGATGGCCAAGGGCTCAGGTCCATCACCATGATTCAGGAAAGGGCAGATCCTGCCAACCTGACCTCTTCTACTAAAGTGACGGGGGAGGCCTGTGATGTGGTCTACCTACAGCAAGGCCTTTGACACCGTCCCTCACAGCACCATCCTCTCAGCACGCTGCTGGCCAAGCTGTCAGCTCATGGCATTGGGCAGCAACACCTCTGAGCTGGGTAAGGAACTGGGCCGAGCGCCGAGCGTGGCAGGGTGGATGGTGCCACAGCCAAGCTGCCAGGCCAGTCACTACAGTGGCACCCCAGGGTCAGCTGTTGGCCCCATCCTTTAATATCTTTCAATGATGATCTTGATGAGGGGATGTCGACATCAGCAAATTCTTGCGGATGACACCACTGGAGAGCAGATTGGTCCATTGTAGGCGAAGGGCTTGCAGAGTGACTCAACTGAACAGGGTAGCACAACTGCAGCCTGGGATCAGTATAGCTGAGTTGCCAAATAGTGGTGGCAGGGTGCTGATTGACAGCCACCTAAACATGAGCCAGCAGCAGGGCAGGCCCAGGCCAAGAAAGGGCCAACCGCATCCCGGCCTACATTAGACAGTGTGGCCAGTAGCAGTTGTGGAGGTCATTGCGCCCCCTGCTCTGTGAGGCTACACACACCTGAGGCCAGCGGCTCAGTTCCTGGGCTCCTCAGCTTAAGAAGGACATCGAGACACTCCGAACGCTGTCCAGAGTGAGTGGCAACAAGGCTGGTGGAGAGGCCTTGAGCACAGCCCTGGTGAGAGAGGGCTGAGGAGCTGGTTGTTTAGCCTGGAGAAGAGAAGGACCAGGTGACTCATTGCCCTCTACAACTACCTGAAGGGTGGTTGCAGCCAGGGGGCTGGTCTCTTCTCCCAGGGCACCAGCACTGCAGAACAAGGACACAGTCTCAAGCCAGCCAGGGAGGTTTAGACTGAGGTGAGGAGCTTCACTCGCAAGATAGTTGTTAAATATTGAATGGCCAGTCTCAAAGAAGCAGGGAAGTCACTGTCCGGAGGGGCTCAAGAGCGGATTGGATGGGCTTGGTGCCAGTCATGCGTCTGTGGCACAGGTTGGACTTGGATGATCTTTGAGTTTCTTCTTCCAACCTTGGTGATAGCAGTGATCAGAACTACTCTGAAGGGAGATTGTAGATAGGCAGGGCTGGTCTTCCGGGCAACCAGCACCAGAACAAGAGGACCCAAGCTGCAAGGAGGTTCAACTGATGTTTGGAGGAAATTCTACCATTGTATAGATTGCCCATTGAATGGTCCGTCCAGAAGGTGGTCACCATCATTGAGGTATTTAAGAGAGATTGATGGGCTGCTTGTTAAGTGCGGATTTGGGTTGATTAGGTGGTGTTGATGATAGTGGGAACATTGATGTCATTGTTTTCAAAGGAACATAAGGTTGGGAGGGGAAAAAATAAGACATTTTAATTATTGGAGTGTTTGTGGGAGTTTATTTTACAAGTGCTATCATTATGTTGATAACAGTGTGTTCCACATCTTTTATTCTTTCCAGGAACAGGAGAATGGCATGATGTTGATTGTTTTCATTGCAGAAATTTTCTGGGGTCACAAGCAGACCTAGCTGCTTGAAAACAACACAAACCCAGTTTTTGCTTCTTGGTTTGGATAATGTAAATCAAGTGGAAATAATCCACATCAGGAGAACGGCTACTTTGAAGATGGCAACCTTGCAAAATGCAAGCAAAGCTGAAAGGCATTCAGGGTTCTGAGCAGTCATCTGCATGTACATGCCCAGTTCGGCAGCAGACACAAACCTCACAGTCACATAAATCTGACATGGGGTACAGGGGATATTGACAACTCTTGCAGCAATATCCAAAAGCCAGATACATAATTTGCTACAACAGAAAAGCATGTTGGACCTCTCCTAGCTCTTGTTTGAAAGCGTCGGTAAAGACAGGCTTAGAGTTTAAACATAAAAGAGAGTCTTTCTTCACGGTGGAAATACTTCCTTAAAAATTATTTGGTTTACCAATTGTTTACAGAATAGAATAGAATAGAATAGAATAGAATAGAATAGAATAGAATAGACCAGGTTTGAAGAGACCTTCAAGATCATAATTTCCAACCTATCATCCAACACCACCTAATCAACTAAATCACGCAACCAAGCAGCCCATCCAGTCTCCTCTTAAATACCTCCAATGATGGTGATGTCACCACCTTCCTGGACAGACCATTCCAATGGGCAATCACTCTCTCTGTGTAGAATTTCCTCCAAACATCCAGTCTGAACCTCCCCTTGCACAGCTTGAGACTGTTTCCTCTTGTTCTGGTGCTGGTTGCCCGGGAGGAGACCAGCCCCTGCCTATCTACAATCTCCCTTCAGGTAGTTCACAGTATCACTGTATCACCAAGGTTGGAAGAGAACTCAAAGATCATCAAGTCCAACCTGTCACCACAGACCTCATGACTAGACCATGGCACCAAGTGCCACATCCAATCCACTCTTGAACCCCTCCAGGGACAGTGACTCCACCACTTCTTTGGGCAGCCCATTCCAATGGCTAACAACTCTCTCAGTGAAGAAATTTCTCCTCACCTCGAGTCTAAACCTCCCCTGGCACAGCTTGAGACTGTGTCCCCTTGTTCTGGTGCTGGTTGCCTGGGAGAAGAGATCAACCCCTTCCTGGCTACAACCACCTTTCAGGTAGTTGTAGAGGGCAATGAGGTCACCCCTGATCCTTCTCTTCTCCAGGCTAAACAATCCCAGCTCCCTCAGCCTCTCCTCATAGGGCTTGTGCTCAAGGCCTCTCACCAGCCTTGTTGCCCTTCTCTGGACACGTTCAAGTGTCTCAATGTCCTTCTTAAACTGAGGGGCCCAGAACTGGACACAGTACTCAAGGTGTGGCCTAACCAAAGCAGAGTACAGGGGCACAATGACCTCCCTGCTCCTACTGGCCACACTATTCCTAATGTAGGCCAGGATGCGGTTGGCCTTCTTGGCCACCTGGGCACACTGCTGGCTCATGTTTAGGTGGCTGTCAATCAGCACCCCCTTTCTGTTTGGCAGCTCTCCAGCCACTCTGATCCCAGGCTGCAGCTCTGCGTGGGGTTGTTGTGGTCAAGGTGCAGCTCCCAGCAGTTGGATTTATTGCATGCCACCCTGTTTGACTCTGCCCATCTGTCCATTCAGTTGAGGTCCCTCTGCAGAGCCCTTCCTCCCTCTAATAGACCAACATCTGCTCCCAATTTGGTGTCATCTGCAAATTTGCTGATGACTGTCTCAATCCCCTCATCCAGATCATCATTGAAGATATTAAAGAGGATGGGGCCCAGCACTGTTCCCTGGGGGACACCACTAGTGACTGGCTGGCAGCTGGATGTGGCACCATTCACCACCACTCTCTGGGCTTGGCCCTCCAGCCAGTTCCTAACCCAACACAGTGTGTTGCTGCCCAAGCCATGAGCTGACAGCTTAGCCAGCAATTTGCTGTGGGGGATGGTGTCAAAGGCCTTGCTGAAGTCCAAGCAGACCGACCACATCCACAGGCCTCCCCACATCCACCAGTTGGGTCACTTTATCATAGAAGGAGATCAGGTTGGAGAGGCAGGATCTGCCCTTCCTGAATCCATGGTGACTGGACCTGAGCCCTTGGCCATCCTTCTGGAGCGCAGTTATTGCCCCCAAGATAATCTGCTCCATGATTTTCCCTGGCACTGAGGTCAGGCTGACAGGCCTGTAGTTTCCAGGATCCTCCATCTGACCCTTCTTGTGGATGGGGACCACATTGGCCAGCTTCCAGTCATCTGGGACCTCTCTGGTGAGCCAGGACTGCTGGAAAATGATGGAGAGTGTCTTGGCCAGCTCATCTGCCAGCTCTCTCAGGACCCTAGAATGGATTCCCTCCAGTCCCATGGACTTGTGGGGATCCATGTGGCGCAGCAGGTCCCAAATTAATTCCTCATGGATTTCTGGGGCAATACACTGCTCCCTGTCCCCATCACCCAGCTCAGGAGGCCACTCGTCCTGAACTCCTTCAGTTATAGTGTTCCCTCCAGGTCCAATAAGGAGTGGAGGTTCTTCTTGCCCCTCTTTTTAGTGTTAATATATTTGTAAAAATGCTTTTTGTTATCTTTCACAGTGGTGGCCAGCTTAAGTTCTAACTAGGCCTTTGCCTCTCTAATTTTTAGCCTACATATTCTAACAACATCCTTAAAGACACCTCGAGAAGCCTTCCCCTCCTTCCAAAGGTGATACAGCCTCTTTTTTTCCCTTAGTTCCTCCAGGAGCTGCTTGCTCATCCAGGCCCAGAGCCTTCCCCACCGGCTCATCTTTCGGCAGATGGGAACTGCCAGTTCCTGTGCCTTCAAGAGCTCCTGTTTGAAATAGGTCCAACCCTCCTGGACCCCTCGATTCTTGAGGGCTGATACTCAGGGAACTTTGCAAATAAGTTTCTTAAACAGGATGAAGTTTGCCCTCCGGAAGTCCAAGGTGAGGGCTCTGTTAGTGCTCCTCCCTATCTCCCTGTATATTGAAAACTTCACTATCTCGTGGTCGCTGCACCCCAGGCAGCCTCCCACCGTCACGTCTCCCACCAGCCCTTCTCTATTGGAGAACAGCAGGTCAACAGAGCTTGACCCCTGGTAGGCTCACTTAACAGCTGCATCAGGAAGCTGTCCTCCATGTGCTCCAGGAATCTTCTGGACTGTCTTTTCTCTGCTGAGTTAAGTTCCCAGCAGATATCTGACAGGTTGAAGTCACCCACAAGGACAAGATCTGATGATCTTGAAACAGCCTCCAGTTGTTTGTGGAATGTTTCATCTGCCTCCTCATCCTGGTTGGGTGGTCTATAACAGAATCCAACCAGGATGTCAGATTTGTTAGGCCTCCCTCTGATTTTAACCCACAGGCTGCCAATGTCTTCATCCCCCACCTCTAGCTCTGTGGCAAAGAGTGACTCCCTAATATACAGAGCCATCTCTCCTCCTCTTCTCCCTCACCTGTCTCTCCAAAAGAGGCTGCAAACCCCCAGTGTAGCACTCTAATCGTGTGTGTTATCCCACCATGTTTCTGAGACGGCAACTATATCATAGTCACTCTGGTGGACCAGGACATCCAGCTCCTCTTGCTTATTGCCCATGCAGCACGCATTAACTCTAATTTGTGTCCCACTCTCTCCTCTTCAGAGGGACTGATTTCCTCACCCACCCCCTTCAGACCTGCCTGGTCGCTCTCAAGCCACTCTGACCCCAGCCTATTGTATCCTGGGCTGCATCTAGAGAAGTGTAGCCAGCAGGTCAAGAGAGATGATTCTTCCCCTCTGCTCCACTCTGGTGAGACCCCACCTGGAGTACTGCATCCAGTTCTGGAGTCCCTATTACAACAAGGATGTGGAGGTGCTAGAACGTGTCCAGAGAAGGGCCATGAGGATGATCAGAGGGCTGGAGCACCTCTCCTATGAGGACAGACTGAAGGAGTTGGGGCTGTTCAGTCTGGAGAAGAGAAGGCTCAAAGGAGACCTTATTGTGGCCTTTCTGTATCTGAAGGGGGCCTACAAGAAAGCTGGTGAGGGACTTTTTAGAGTGTCAGGTAGTGGTATGACTAGAGGGAATGGAGCAAAACTAGAAATGGGTAGATTCAGATTGGATGTTAGGAAGCCATGATGGTGGTGAGACACTGGAACAAGTTGCCTGGAGAGATGGTAGAGGTCCCAGTTGCTGGAGGATTTTAAGGCCAGGATGGATGTGGTTCTGAGCAACCTGATCTAATGTGAATTGTCCCTGCCCATTTCAGGAGGGTTGGAACTAGATGATCCTTGAGGTCCCTTCCAACCCTGACAATTTTATGATTCTGTAAGTTGTGTCAGGGTTACAGAGTGGATTCTGCCCAAACTAGTTTCAACATAAATACTGAGACTCACTTTAAAATAAATGAATAAGTAAATAACCATCTGGGATTTCAGAAAAGAAGTTCTTTTTTTCCTTTTTAAAGTGAAAATGTTGTTGAAAAAAATACCAAATTTGAGCCTAACTTACAATATTTTTGTTTTGTTTTGTTTTGTTTCTCATGTCTGTCTCTGACAAATATGTGTGGAAGAGAAAGAAAACACTCAATCTCTACTTTATCCATCAAACATACTCCACAGCTCTTTCCAAATAACCTACTTTCCAGTGATGTCTGTAACTGAGTCACCAGTCTGGTTTCTCCCTTACTGAATTATGTCCAAATATATCAAAATATATTCTGTTCAATGCTCCACTGAAGCTACCAGAATTGTGTGAATAAATTAATCCCCTTTTATTTTTATTTCTAACAAAGCTAGGTATACTATCATCTTTCAGAAACCAACCTTACCAAGTTAACTCTTATAGTGATGTGGTTGAATAAATGTCTCACTTAACTTAATGGTGCATCTATTACACACAGGCTTGGGTCATACTTTCTTTGTAATGAGGTGTCTACAAAAGGGCTCAAAACAGGATAAATAGTGAGGGAATATTCAATTAGCTGAAGTTTCTCATATCAGTACATTGCAGGTATATCTTTTCCATTAGTGTAATCAAGCATATTACTTGTGCATCAGTTGGGAGTTAAACCTTAGCCTGCACTTTTATACCATTTGGAATTTGTGATTTAATTTCTCACACTGAGTACCAATTCACAAATAGGTCTAAACTGAGTTGTATCTATAGTGCTTAGAATACTCTAATTGATATATGATTAATCAATAGCTATGCTGTAGTTCATCAATGTCACATTTATGAACTGCACACTAATTAATCTGTTTCCTGCCTGCCTTGGTTGATGATTATTTGTATTTTTAACAATGACAGTGTAAACCCAGGTAAGCATGATATAGTTAGGCAAACCTAGCAAAAGAAATCCCCACAGGGATGACATGTAGGAGGGGTTTGGTATTCCTGCATGTTTTTTGACTCAGATGCTAATCACATAATAATGAAGCAGTACCAGAACTCTCTGAAGGGAAAGAGCCAGAAGCTCTAGAGCAGAGTGAGGGTCGTGGGATTTGGCTTGTTGATGTCTGCTCTACAGTCCTCTGCACTTCTCAGTGGCAGTCACCTCAATAGAAACAATCTGAGCATGGGTTTTCATCCCTGTCTTCCGTGACGGTGACATCTATCCCATTTCTATTACTAAAGTCCATGAAAAATCATTATTTCACTAAAATAATAATCTCTCCCTTGGAGCTCTTATTACCAAAATATTACAGATGGCTGCTTTTACATGCAGCTCCTCTGAGAGTAATGAGCATAACCAGCCAAAGGCTTGATGGGATAAATCAGTTAACAGCATGCAAACACCTCAGCAAACTTTCAGGTCTTGATCTGGGAGTGCATACAGCATATTTGCCTGCTTGCTTTTTACATCAGGAGCCAGATGACTCTTAAGTGCAGTCAAAATTACCAATAGTTGAAATCCCCTATAAGGAGAGCAGGAAAAGGCAGCAGACTAGATTTTCTTTGTTGTTTTCAGTTGGCATTGTTAGTGCTTCCACTTTGTGTGTTCCTGACTTGTGAGTGAAATAAGTGGTATTAGGGGGAGTAAAAAGGATCATCCTCCTACTTTTGTTTTCTTGCTCCTTCCCATTATCAGCTGATGTTTATTTGGAGAGGAAAATAAAGTTAGAAATAGAATAGAATAGAATAGAATAGAATAGAATAGAATAGAATAGAATAGAATAGAATAGAATAGAATAGAATAGAATTACCAAGGTTGGAAGAGACCTTGAAGATCATCGAGTCCAACCTGTAACCATAACCTCATAACTAGACCATGGCACCAAGTGCCACATCCAGTCCCCTCCCTGAACGCCTCCAGGGACGGAGACTCAACCACCTCCCCGGGCAGCCCATTCCAATGACGAATCACTCTCTCGGTGAAGAACTTTCTCCTCACCTCCAGCCTAAACTTCCCCTGGTGCAGCTTGAGACTGTGTCCCCTTGTTCTGGTGCTGGTTGCTAGGGAGAAGAGGCCAACCCTTCCTGGCTACAACCACCCTTCAGGTAGTTGTAGAGAGCAATGAGGTCGCCCCTGAGCCTCCTCTTCTCCAGGCTAAACAGCCCCAGCTCCCTCAGCCTCTCCTCATAGGGCTTGTGCTCAAGGCCTCTCACCAGCCTTGTTGCCCTTCTCTGGACACTCTCAAGTGTCTCAATGTCCTTCTTAAACTGAGGGGCCCAGAACTGGACACAGGAATCAAGGTGCGGCCTAACCAAAGCAGAGTACAGGGGCACAATGACCTCCCTGCTCCTGCTGGCCATACTATTCCTAATGCAGGCCAGGATGCGGTTGGCCCTCTTGGCTGCCTGGGCACACTGCTGGCTCATGTTCAGCTTCCCATCAACCAGCACCCCCAGGTCCCTCTCTGCCTGGCTGCTCTCCAGCCACTCTGACCCCAGCCTGTAGCGCTGCCTGGGGTTGTTGTGGCCAATGTGCAGAACCCGGCACTTGGATGTGTTAAATCTCATGCCATTGGACTCTGCCCATCTGTCCAGCCTGTCGAGGTCCCTCTGCAAAGCCTCTCTGCCCTCCAGCAAATCAACTCCTGCCCCCAGCTTGGTGTCATCTGCAAATTTACTGATGATGGACTCAATGCCCTCATCCAGATCATCAATAGAGATGTTGAAAAGCATGGGGCCCAGCACTGATCCCTGGGGCACACCACTAGTGACAGGCCGCCAGCTGGATGTGGCACCATTCACCACCACTCTCTGGGCTCGGCCCTCCAGCCGGTTCCTAACCCAACGCAGTGTGCTCCTGTCCAAGCCATGGGCTGCCAGCTTGGCCAGGAGTTTGTTGTGGGGGACTGTGTCAAAGGCCTTGCTGAGGTCCTTGCGCTTCTCCTCCTCGGGCTGCGGTGGCGGCCGGGTTGAACACACAGCCACGCTTCCTGAACACACAGCGGCAGCTCGGGAGGCCCTGTCTTCACGTGCTTGCGGCTCGTGGCGGCCGGGTTCGCCAGGAACCAGCGCCTGTCTTCACGGCGGCGGAATTTGAACAGCGGACAGCGGTTCGCGCGGCTCCGCTCGGCAGCAGCCCGCCTGCTCTGGTACTCTCTGGCGCTCTCGCGCGCTGCCGCACTTTTTCTAAATTTTTGTCCAGTGGGTGGTGTGTCCAGGGGCAGCCACGGCCGTGGCCAGGGGCAGCATGGTTATAACGCGCAGCAACATCTCCTTTAAAAAATCAGTGTCGACCCAGACTGAGGTAGAACACAAGCAGGTAGCTGTCCAGGTATCTGGCTGTAGTGAGTGCTGGGGCCTGGCTCTTGAGATGCAGAGTAGTGGGGGCAACTCTTGCATTAGGTGTGAGCAGATTGGCTATCTGCTCGACCTTGTGGCCAGACTAAAGGATGAGGTTGCTAGTCTTAGAGATGTATGGGATTGTAGAAAAGTGATGAGCCACAGGAGGAAAGAGATGAACCCGAGTAAGCAGGCTCCACAGGCTCCCCCAGCAGAGACTGGTTGTTCAAAAAGCAGAGGGGAATGGATACAAGTTCCTCTCAAAGGACACAAATTAAAACCTCCTTGCCTCCCCCCACCTCCCTCACTGCCCTTGGAAAACAGGTATGGGGCGCTGGAGATTGAGGGTGAGGTGATACTGATGCCGGAGGACACACCATCTGGGGTCTTCCCTGAGGCTAAACAGCCTAAGGTTAAACAGCCTAAGGTAAAGCAGCCTAAGGCAATGCAGCCTAAGGCAACGCAGCCTAAGGTTAAACAGCCTTCCCCTGGCATCAGGACTTGCTCCCTAAAAAAGAAAAGAAGGGTAATTGTTATTGGTGATTCCCTCCTGAGGGGAACAGAAGGTCCCATATGTAGGCCGGACCCATCTCATAGGGAAGTTATTAGCCTAGCAGGAGTCCAAGTTGGAGATGTTACCAGAAGGCTGCCCAGTCTGGTACAGCCCTCTGATTATTATCCCTTATTGGTCATGCAGTTAGGGAATGATGATGTTGGTACCAGGCCTCCCAGGGCTATGAAAAATGACCTCAGGGCCCTGGGAGATCTGGTTGAGGGGTCAGGTGCACAAATAATTTTTACATCGATACCGTTAGTTGCAGGAGGGAACACAATAAGGAACAGGTCAGCCGCTGTAGTCAACAAGTGGCTTAGGGGCTGGTGCAGACGAATGAATTTTGGGTTTTTCGATCTTGGGGAACTTTCTACTGCGCCAGGTCAGCTGGTAACAGATGGAGCACATCTGTCCCAGAGGAGGGGAAAGGTCACAGTACACGAGAATGGCCTGTCCCCCAAAGGGAAAAAGATT